>JAKCPI010003780.1:0-16262 GCA_023213315.1 Euborellia annulipes | reverse complement strand
GTGGGGTGGATCATAAGTCCATCAATCGCGATCGGATATGCTTATGGTGCATGTGTTTATACTTGCACGTAACGTCAAGATTAATCTATTAATAGAGATTATTTAAATTTCATTTGAATAATGAATAAATTAAATTACCATGACATTCATAACTCGAATATCCAATCTTGTTTGTAACCAATTAAATAAAATTAAAGGATAATGTGTAATAATTAATTAAGATGATGTATTTTGTTCTTTTAACCTGTTGAATTTTGAATAAATATCTATAGAAACAAAACTTAATTTCTTTCCAACTTTGTTGTTTGTTTCATTACAGGATTAATTTTATTTCGAAAAGGAAACGATTAGAGAGATGACAAAAAAATATTAGGGGGGGTGGATAAAGTTTAACACCACCGATATATTATTGATTATCTAATTTTATTTCAGTGAAAAAAGAGCTAATGAATTAAAGTAATCGTTTCGGGGAGGAGAAGCGAGTTGCTGTTAACACCCTCTAACACCGGTTGGGTTTGAGGTGTGTGTTTCTTTACCATTTCGTTTAAAAAAAAAAAATGAAAAGAAATGAATATCTATGTACATCAGACCAATTATTTTTTAACTAGTCTATAATTATAATTTCAATATTCCATCATTCTGTTTTAATCTAAATGATCTCTGATGATCCGTGACATTTCAATACAAAAAAAAATTTAATTCATTAATGAATTGAATTGACTTATGAAAAGTTTAATTAATATTACTTGGAATAAAAGCGAAAACTTAATCCATCTTTCGAGAGATATTATCAGAACTGTAATGGAATCACTTTTAAAGTTTTACTTAAAATCAAGACTCTCATTTATCGTAAATAGAAAAAAAAAAAAAAAAAACTTTAATGAAGACTGAGTAAAATTAATCCAAGATCAATTATAACCCTATGCTGGGGTTGGATGGAATGTTAAGTTCCACCTCAGGTGAGATATTTTATTTTCATTATATACTGGGTAAAATATATTTTGTTTTATTTCTTCGGACCTCAAAGGGCCTACACATTTCACAAGAAACATATATTAACGAATAACACCGGAGGTTGTAAGAGAATTATATGTAATTTTCAAATTGGGAAGTTTCCTCCTCAATGGATAGCAGATTCTTCAGGCAATTATTGAAAAACCGTTAGAAGACGATTCAGTACCAAGTTACTCTAGGCGGCAAGAGATGGCGTTAGTTTTTCCCGTAGGGATACAAGGAATTTGAACCATTTCATTTGAAAGATTCCAGCTAATTAATTAACGGTAAAATATAATTATTTTTTAACACAATGATTACTAATTTAATTATCTATAAGATATAGAGCGAATTTTTTTTAAATATCTTTTATTTTATGCGATTAATCTAAAAAAAAATTTTATTTTTTCGAAAATCAAAAAAAGGGCTTCTATAAGTTGTAGATATTTTAAATAGCTTTAATTAAAAAAAATTTGAGGTCGATAGCTTCAAAATTGTGGCCGCTGGAATCTCCCAAAATTAGCACCCCGAGTCGCGCACCTTAAGGAGTAAACTTCCCAATTTGAAAATTGCATATTAACTTCAAGACTATTATCTACTTTGTTTGACAGATATTGGTTTCGTATAGCTCTTTGTTTTCTGATTTTTTCAGCACAGATGAATCTTAGGTGTTTCCGCCTATCTCCATCCAATTCATTAATTACGAATAGGAATTAAGTTAAGGTGGAATTTACGGGAGCTAAGAGAGCATTTAGTGTGTATATTGTGATGACAAAATTTTAATTAAAATTAGCAACCAATATGCTTCTTATTCAAGAAACACTAGCTGATATCCAAACTATAGCCCACTAAATTTTAATTTAAAAACATGTGCCTTCTCAATATAATCGAAAAAATAAAATAGCCACCCCCATGACTATTTAAATATTTAGAAAAAGTTTTAATTTTAATTAGTGAAGGATAATATACAGTACAAATTTTCGTAATAAGCCTATTAGAGTAATTTGGCAAAATATTGTTAAAATAAGTTTCGACACCTCCAAATATCTAACAAGAAGAGAAAAATTTTTCAAGGGAAGTTGAACTTAATGTCAGTTTCGTTCTTGTGAGAGAGTTTGCCATTTCAAGAAGAAAATGGTTTCTTGACAATAAAATCTTCATTTCAAGTTGACTTTATGTCGCTTTTTTACTCTCTCTCTCTCTCCTGACTGTCTGGTTTTGGTTTAAAAAAAGAAAAAGAGAGATTAATGAAAAGGGTAGGGATAAAATA
Source organism: Euborellia annulipes (assembly GCA_023213315.1). Lineage (NCBI taxonomy): Eukaryota > Metazoa > Arthropoda > Insecta > Dermaptera > Anisolabididae > Euborellia > Euborellia annulipes. The sequence goes on along the minus strand of JAKCPI010003780.1, from coordinate 13,999 downwards.
GTCTATTTATTTATTCTAAAAAACAGCTTATTTATTTATTTTTTTATTGAAAAGCTAAAATATTTCAAGCCAATCATTTAGAGGTGGAAAAGGAATTAGTACTCTGGAAGTGGAAACTTTTTAATGGTAACGTTTTTAGTATGTTAAAAAAGCAGACTTTTTCTTAAAGTATTTTTAATTTCACCCACGGATGCATTAAAACAAATTCAAATATGAAATGGAGTTTAAGAAAAATAAATTTTATGCAGTAGCATTTATTATAGGTATTAAAAAATAAAATATTCAAGATTTGACTATATATTTTTGAATGAAAAAACTCAAGCCCTTGAACCTAAGTCATTTTGTACTCTATATAAAAACTAAGTACCCTTTCAAGGGTTTAAGTTAATGTATGTGCATTAACTACTTATTAATATGTTAGACGAGTAGAGAAATTTCCAGGGCTTAAAATGTAATTATAAATTATTTGCAATTGACCTAAGTGCTTGCTTCTCGTTATTAGAAAGTTAGTTATGGAGTCACAAGACCAAAATTTGACCATAAAATATAAAATTTAATCATTTCAATAACTTGGAATAATTTAAGGAAGGATTAGTATAAATAATAACCTGTGCTGTTCATTTTGAGTTGAAAAAAGATAAAAAAGAAAAAAAGCGGAAAATGGGAGACTGACATAATAAAGGAATTTTAGCCCTGGCTTAGTGATTTGTTGTCGTCATCTACGTACATAGTAGGTACCAACAATATATGAGTCCATAAATATCAATCAATACATCAGGAAAAGCAATCAAGTCAGTGGCTGTTTTTCTATAGACAGGAGAAGGAGCAGGCTGGGCCGGAACTAGGAGATTTTTTAGGGGGGGGGGGGGGGCAAAATTTAATTTGCCGCTCCCTCCTTAAAATTTTTTATACAAAATTCATATCATTTTACCTTTTTTTTAGTAAATCTTTCTTTAATTGCCGCCCGGGGCATATGCCCCCACTGCTCCCCCCCCTCCTAGATCCGGGATCCCTTCCTTTCTCTCCCATCCCCTTACAATTCTTATTTTGTATAAATAAAAGTTTTACTGCTTATATGTTTGGGGGATGGGGAGTGGGGGGGATTCCTTAGACTTTTGGACCCCCTACGGTACTGATTTAATTATAAATTTTACCTGTTGGATAAAACTAATTTTTCTTAAAGAAATGTAATATACTGTAATAATATTCTTTAAGTAAAACTTTTGATTATATTTTTTAAAGTAAAATAAATAATTATTTATAAATTAAAAATAAAAAAGATGGAAGATTTTTTTTTCTCTCTCAAGTTGTCAGAATTTTTATGACAGAAGAAATTAAAAAGGATTTTGAAATGTAAATTAAAAAAAAAAGAAAAAGTAATCATACTGTATTGTTTTATATTGTCAGATTAATTTAAATATAAAGTCTAAAAAAAAGTAGAGGCATTAAATAATACAGACTAGTAAAATGTCGTTTTTATTCTATTGGAATATAAATGAATACTCTGGGGAGGGGGGGGGGTAAATTAATTACCCTCCATGTGACCCTCTGGCCGCCATCACCACCAGCACGTTGACAGTGGCACAACTGGGAGGCTTTTCAATGAAATATTTTAATGAAATAAACCACAAACGCTAACACTAACACAAAATAATAAATAAGTGGAGAAAAACTGTTTTATTATTTAGAATGTTATTATTAAAATAAAAAAATTTTTGTTACTAATAATCACGTCGCGACGTCGGTAGACATGGGTACAGCATTATATTTATAAATTGTTAACCCTAAATGGCTTCTGCAGCCAAAAAGGGCATTGTTAAAAAAGAAAAAACATAGTAGGTGTCGAGAGAGAGTGAGGTGGGGTCGGGTGATCGATTTCTTATCAGACTTCCATTTCCCTCACTCGATTTTTTACTAGTACAAAAGAGAGAAAGAAAGAAAGATGGGGAGTATTTTTTTTCTTAGATTCACTCTCTAAAAAAATTCGTCTGATTGCAAAGAAAATTAGCTTTTTGTTTTGTTTATTGTTAAAGTGTTCATACTTTCTTTGTCTAATGATTTCAAAATTAAGAGATAAATTAAAATTTCCATTAGGAAAAAAAATGGTGTGACTGGTCGCACAGTTCACTGTGTTCTGTGCTTGTCACACCAGATTATTTGTGTCGACATATATTTAGTTTCTGCCGATATATATTTACTAAATGGCTTAAATAAGAATGCCTGGACCCCTAATATATATATATATTAATCTTTATAAAGTAAAAAGTCTTATATGGCCTAAGTTGCCGAAAAGACTGTGTGTATGTGTGTGTGAGTGTGAATGGGAAAAAAGTATTTTTTTAAACATGCCTAAATATTTATATTTTGTTACCATGGCAACCATTTATTCTATCTTTACTATAAAGTGCAAAAGTAAAGTGTGCTTCAAACAATTTTCAGGGCAAAATGAGAATATACATTTTCAAGAGAATGTAAAAAATAATTGATTTTTGAATTTTTATCAAAATTGTTGGAGCGAATTTTGAGAAAATCGAAAAAAAAAAAAAAAAAAAAACTGAAAAAGTACATCAATAAAGTACTAGTACTCTTTGGCCGATTTAGTTTAAAAGCATGTCACGTGCCAGGGGGGGGTGCCTAACTTTAATATAAAATTTCAAACTCCTAGCTCTTTTCGTTTTTAAGATATTTTGTTCACCGACACACACACACAGACAGACCATGTTTTTGGTTTCAGGGGACCTCAAAACGTGTATATTCATCAAAATCTCGACATAGAATTTTTGACATGAATCCAATACTTTCTCATTATATATATAAAAGTAAGAGAAAGTAAAAGATTTTTCCTGTTAATAAATATAAATGTTTAAAATATTATTTAAGTTTTCATTTTATAAATGAAATTGTTAAGGTTGATGAGGAAATGAGCAAAGGAGCTAGGTTTATATCAATGTATTATGTAAGTTTCGACACAGTGGCTTGGCCCTGAAGATGGCCGTATTTGGCTTAGCTGCTTTATTTTTAATCTTCACATTTCAACGAAATCATCACCTCTGTCTCCATTCAAGACTTTAAATGATAACCGTTATTAAGAAAATATATATATTGGAGTCAAGGCATTATTATTTAAGCCATTTGGTATCGTCATCGGACTGCCTGGGATCCGAACCCTGGTCCCTTGGTATACAAGGCAGGCGCGCTACCAACTAAATCAAGCCCGAGGGATTTTATTTCGTTAATCTTCAAATAAATGAAAATTTAATAATTAATAAATTATCTTTCTGTTAAATTTCTGAGAAAATACGAATAGGTGATAAAGACTACATCGATTTTGTTCGACTCTTAATCCAAGAGTGAGTGAGACAATATACCCTTTTGAAGAAATAATTAATAAACAGGCAAGAGGAGGAACGTGATCAAGAGAGTGAGTGGGAATATTTCTCAAAAGCTCTTTTATGAAAAATGAGGAAGAAAAAAAAAAAAATTAGCTTCGCCCACTCAGCTCTCTCCCTTTCAATTTGCCATTTTTTACGGTGGGTTTTAAAATGATTAGAATTTATTTGTCCTTTTTCATGAGGTATATCATAATTATAATGAATAATTGAGATAAGCTTAATTTGTATAATAATTTTAAGTTAAAATTTTTTTTTGTTCAGCCACCCTTTTATATGCATTCAATGTTTTTTCATATTCTGTATTCGTTTGTGAAATCAAATTCATAAACTACAATATTTTATTAATTAAAAAAAAAAATCTGGTGTGATTGACGCACAGCACACCAGATTTTTGTGTCGACATGTATTTAGTTTCCAACAGTACGGTACTTTCGATTTTCAAGATGTAAAATTTATAAGTATGTGAAAATATTTATATTTTGTTACTATGGCAACCATTTTTCCTATCTTTTCTATGGAGTACAAGAGTAAAGTGGTCTTCAGAAGATTTCAATGGCAAAATGAGAATATACATTTTAAAGAGAATCTAAAAAATAATTGATTTTTGAATTAAAAAAAAAATCGTTGGAGCGAATTTAGAGAAAATCGAAAAAAACTGAAAAAGTGCATCAGTAAAGTACTAGTACTTTTTGGTCGATTTTGTTCAAAAGCTTCGTGTCACGTCCCATGGGGTGCCTAAATTATATACAATTTCAACCTCCTAGCTCTTTTCGTTCTTGAGATATTTTGTTCACAGACACACACACACACACACACACACACACACACAGATAGACCATATCGCGAAAACCACTTTTTTGAATTCAGGGAAGCTCAAAACGTGTATATCCATCAAAATCTCGACATCGAATTTTTGACATGAATCCAATACTTTCTCTCTATATATATATGTTAATATATAATATATAGAGGTAAGAGAAAGTAAAAATCTCCCTTGAAAATTTTTAACAGTGTTGTTGATGAGTATCTCTAGTGGCGATAAATATCAAAAATTAATAAATAAAAAAAAAAAAAAAATATCAAGCAATCAACTTAGCTAAACAAAATATTGAAAACAGAATAAATTAATGACAAAATTTAAAGGTTATAACAAGAAATTTTGTTTTTATCTATTATCTACATAATTCAGATTAAGTAAATGAAAAAGAATAAAAATATATAAGAATTGAATAATCTTAAAATATCCATTTGATAAATCAAATTAAACTTGAATGAAAGTTGCAAGCGAAATAGCGAATTGTATTGTATTTAGAGAAGAGAATTTAGAAACAATGGTTTTGGCAATTGACAAGGCTTGTCAAAAGGAAATAATGAAAAATAGGGGCATGGAATGAGAATGGAGTAGAGGCAGTACAAGTGGGTGTGTGTATGTGTGTACAAGGCCAAAGGGCAAAGGGTGAATGGTGAAAGGTCCCAGCTGTTTCTATTCTCACACAGACACAAACAATTGGGGGCGGTCGAAAGAAGAAAGTCCAAGTGCTACCCACCCTAGGAATTTGCTATAAAGATAAATTTTTTATTCTTTAAGACAAATTAAAAGACTTTTCAGAATTAAAACTTTTTTTCTATTTTAGAAATTTCACTTTGCTTTAATAAGAGCTAATGAGTGATTTTTAATTTCTCTTATATATATATAGAGAGAGAAAGTATTGGATTCATGTCAAAAATTCGATGTCGAGATTTTGATGGATATACACGTTTTGAGGTCCCAAAAGTGGGTCCCGCAAATTGGTCTGTCTGTCACTGTGTCTGGCTGTGTGTAACACATCATGAAGGAATTGAGCTACGGGATTGAAATTTTATATTTAAGTTAGGTCTCGGATACTCAAAATAAGCTTTTGAACAAAATTGTCCATAAAGATTTACTGAAGCAGGTTTCAGTTTGTTTTTTTTTTCGAATTTCTCAAAATTGACTCTATGACTGATTAAAATACATAAATCAATTATTTTTTTGAAATGTATATTCTCATTTTGTTCTTGAAATTGTTTGAAGTACACTTTACTGGTGTAGTATTTCAGATTTTTTAATTTTATATTTCGGCTCTTCCTTCCATAGAGCTAATGTTAAATCCCTATAGGGATTTGAATGTTACTTTCGATTCAAAAGGGGGTCCCCGGTCCCCCTTTGGAACTTTTTACACATTAAAAAAAAAATTCCAATTCTTATGAAATTTTGAATTTATGTAATTAGGGTTATCTATTGTGTATAAATAATATCTATTGGGGGTCCAGGCATTTCTATTTAAGCCATTTGGTATCCAAATGGAACTAAGGTGCTATGGACAACTAGATATATGTCAGCAGAAAAAAATCTGGCGTGACAAGCACAGTCATTTCGATGACGGAAAGTAAGAGAAAGTTGAATTCCATTTGGATCTCAATATTGTTTGAAGCACACTTTATTCTTTCTTGTACATCATTGGAAAGATGGGAAAAATGGTTGCTAACAAAATATAAATATTTTTCTATGCTTATAAATTTTACATCTTGAATTCTACTGTACCGAACAACCGGAAACGAAATATAAGACACAAAAAATCTGAGTTGAAAAACACATAACACAACTTTCAATTAACGAAGGTCAGAGAAATTTGGTTCTTTGCGAATAGTCGGTTTTAGTATTTTGGTTACCGGGTGGAGCTTTTTTCCCAGAAAAAGGAGCGATAGATCAAAAAAGGTTGGTGTTTATACATTAGCGCTGGATCACTCGGGTGAAAATTAAAATGAGGTATCCACAAAATTTTGACCTTCGAAATATTTTTTATATTTTCTTTTTGATAGATTTCATTTAAAAAATATTAATTTCCGAAATTTTATTTGTAAATAAACGTTGCTATGTTTTTTTATTTATTTAAAAAAAAAAATGTAATTTTGAAATTTTTTCTTTTTTTTCTTTTGCAAATTTGCTATGTTTAAATACAAAATTCGTAGTATAATAAGAACACGATCTAAATTTCATTACCATTCCAAATCTTATTATTTCGAAAATGATTATTATAATATTTTAGGTGTAAAAAAAAAATGCAACACAAAAAGAAATAAAATCAGCTTACTATCTGCTCTCAAAGAGATATCATCCAGATAGGAATATGATGAATTCATTGGACACAAATAAGAAATTTTTAGAAATTAAATCAGCTTATGATGTATTAGGAAATTATGAAAAAAGAAGGAATTATGATCTGACCATGTCAATAGGATTATATCCTGGTAAGATAATTATTGCCAAATTTGTTTTTTTTTTTTGGCATTTAAGACCATTTAGATTTCTTCCGAATTAAATGGTGGCTAATATAAATTAGCTATATTTTTATCGTTCAGAAGAGAAAAAGAACCAGTGATTTCTAAAAAGTGAAGCGTTATCTATTTCTCTGCTTCGAGGTTCTATCTGATAATAAATAAAATTTAAGAGCTCTCATTTATGGCAGATTTTGTCATCCATATTATTGTATTGAGATTTATAGACTTTAAAATAATTTTTTTTTTTTGTTTTTGTTTTAGATATACAATATACCGAAAGGGTAGTGGTAAAACCTGATAAAAAAAGAGATCTATTTAATTTTAATGCTAACAAATTAACGCTCTATTTTATAATGTTTTTTTTTGATTTTCTTTTACTCCTATTAATTATTAACTTTTATATGGAAGATAGAATTTTTCCAGTGAAAAGAACTGAAACATATTCAGATCGAAAAAGATGTTAAAAATAATTAATAAACCTGTAAATTAATTTAATTTTCTGTTTTTTAATCATAGAAAATTAATAACTATAAAAGGCTGTTAAGATCGATCGAATCTGCTTGAATTGCTTTCAGATACAGTATTCTCACATTGTCAGCAGAACCGTAGCTAGAAATTTTTTTAGGAGGAGGAGGTGGTGGGTTCGGATTAGTCTTGAGGTATTTCCCCCTCCTAAATGAATAAATTTTGAAGAATATAAAATATATTTTAATAATTCCTTAAAATTTTAACGCTATCTCTGACCCCCATACCTCCACCCTCTCTACGCACCTGAAGCTCAGAATATGAAAGAAATACATAAACGAAATGCAAACGAATTTTTTGGACGATTCAACCCATTTTGAATATCGCTTGAGAGTATTGGGATGGGTGAGGGGGGAGGGGAGGGGGTATCTTTGGAATTGGAATTTATTTTTTTTATAATTTTTTAATCTGTTGCTATTTCCTGTATGTCTTTATCGGATCATAAATAAATTTATACAAATATCGTTTAAAGTCTAAATGGTTTAAGATGCCCATGAAAAAAAAAAATTAGATTTAATCATATTTGAATATAAAATAGATTGTGATGCTTACTATTGGCAATTAATAATGAGAAAATGCAGTCAGTAATCTTAAATTTATTTTAGTACTTTATTATCTTATTATTGAAACATGTGTTTTTATTAATAATTTAATTTATCTCATGAAAGTAATTTTTTCATCTATTTTATAATTATTTATCTATATCTTTATTTATAATTTTTCATCTATTTTATTACCCCCAGCTGACGTTTCGGTCAGAGTATGGACCATATAAGATGATCAGTAAGAAACAGCTGAGGAGTAATAAAATAGATGAAAAATTACTTTAATGAGATAAATTAAAAACACAAGTTTCAATATAATAAAAATATTTATACGTATAAACATTTATTTCGACAACTCAATGTTTATAAGAATAAATAATACGAGGTCGTATATTGAAACATAATCTGTGTGAGGTATGCAACCAGATCACCTTTTACTCTTTATTCAGCGCAAACGTTTCGGTCTGCATATTCAATATATGACAGACTGTAAAAACTTACAAGGGCGCTGAGGGTATCCGTTATGGCCAGAGGTTAAAGGTAATCTAATTAAAAAGCTAATTCCCCCAATTATATTTTTATTAACCTAGCTTTCATGCCACAATTAATCAGATTTTTATATATTTTTAAATTATTACATTATTTATTATAAATATTGGTATGATTCTATCAATAATGAGACCTATAACTAACAAAATGCCCTCGGGACATGGCGTAGAGGTTAGCGTGCTAACCTCATATACCAAACGTCGCGGGTTCGGACCCCAGGCATTTAAGCCAATTGGATACCAAATTAATAAGAATGCCTGGACCCCATATATGTATATTTATCAATAACGGATATCGTAAAAAGTCCTATATGGCCTGAGTTGCCGAAAAGACTGTGTGAATGTGCGTGTGAGTGTGAGTGTGAATGAGAAAAAAGTGTGAGTGTTTAAAAAAAAAAAAAAAAAAAAACTAACAAAATATATATTTTGATAATTTTTCTGGCTGGAAAATTAAAAAACATTCTTGTCACTACCCTAAGGCCAAACTAACTTTAAATTTTTATCATATCAGCCCCGGGCTTGGCGTAGTTGGTAGCGCGCCCGCCTTATATACCAAGGATCGGGGGTTCGGATCCCAGGCAGTCCGATGATTTTATTTAAGCCATTTGGATACCAAATGGCTTAAATAAGAATGCCTGGACCCCAATATATATATATATATTCATAATAACGGTTATCGTATAAAGTCTTATATGGTCTAAGTTTCCGAAAAGCCTGTGTATGTGTGTGTGAATGTGAGTGTGAATGGGAAAAATGGGTGAGTATTAAAAAAAAAAAAAAAAAAAAATATCTACCATTGAAATAAATTTTTTATTTTTTATTTTAGATTGCCATTATGATATTTCTGAAAGGATAATACGAAACCCAAAATTCTATGGTGAAAAAAGAAAAAATCATTTAGATGATAACAAAATATTAAAAATATATTTATTCGTAATGATCTATTTTGCTTTAATTATATCGAATGTACAATATTTCTCATCTGAAAATGATAGGTATAATAATCATATAGTCCCTAAAAAAAAAGAAAAGGAAAACTATTTAGAAATTTTAATAAAAGATGTAAAAAAATATTTTGTAATTTGTTTTTATTCACTTTATTCTGTTTAGTTCTGCATTAAAGTAATCAAACTATATATTAGAATAAGAACTACTAGGTGATATGTAATAATGATGATATGTAATAATAATTCATTTGTTTCACAAATACATTTGTTTATATTTACATTTTTTTAATGACACCTCTACACATTTTGAAAAAACTTATTAGGTAAAGTACTACTTCCAGGTGACGTATTTACTCCAAACGTGGTTAGAAATCTAAAATGTTTATGTAAGGAGTATATAGGCTACCAAAGAGTGAATATTTTTGATTTGAAAAGCTACAAGAATATTCTCAAAGAGCCACATGTGCCGCGGTTTGTCGACCCCTGCCATAGGAGTAGCGAAGAGAAGAGAAAAACCACAAAATTTTGCTGCCATTTTTTGACCATATCTTAAGATAATAAATTTTGTCCGCCAAAATAGGGATGGAAAAGGAACTCGAAGAGTCTATGTTCGATTTTGGAATCGACTTGATATTTTTCGATTCTCGGAATCGATTAATCATTTCTGAAAGACGACTTTTTAAAAAGTCTCTAACTCTAGCTTGGGAGATACTCAGTAAATATTAAATATATTTATTTATTTACGGTTTAATATAAGATTTATTAAATATTTAAACATTTTTATTAAATACAACACACAGAAATATTGTTTTCAATATTTTTATAAAATAAGAAAAAAAAATCGAAGTCGTCCAGTGAGAATCGATTCTAATCGACTTGAAAGAGTTTCAACTCCATTCCATTATCTTCAATAAAAGATCGATTCTTGACTAAAGTCAGAGCCGACTTTTCCAATCCTTCGACAAAATGGTAAAAAGCAGGTATAGTAAGAAGATTACTCTTTAAGCCTTAATAGTCTGATCTTTAGGAATAATAAAGATTTGGTACGTACTATATATTTGGTATAAGTCAGTATTTTAAGGGAAAGAAATTAGTTTTCAAGATTACTGGAAAGTGTTTATTAAAGCTTTTGTAGTTTGAAATATTATTATTAGGAGAATTTTTAATTATAGACCACATTTTTGTATTAAATATTTATTAAAAATATATAAATACTGTACAACGTTTCAACTGCTTATTATTATTATTATAAATAAGCAGATGAAACGTTGTACAGTATTTATATATTTTTAATAAATATTTAATACAAAAATGTGGTCTATAATTAAAAATTCTCCTAATAATAATTACTGGAAAGTTTTGCCAGTATTCTTATACTATAATAAGTAACTTATATAGAATTACAAACAATTGTTATTTCATTGTAAAATTCACTGAGTAATTATAAAATAAAAAAAATGAAAATTCATCAGCATTAAAAAATTTTTTTTTTTTTTAATTCTCTTTGATTAGTTCAAGTTTACAGTATTTTATTTAATCATCGAAAAACAGCTTTGAATGACTTTGATACGCGAACCAAATAAAATAGCAACTAAAACTTTTAGGTCAATAGATAGATATAGATCACATGGCTTTCGGTGGTGGCTAGAAAGTTAGATGTTAAATGATGAAGCACACTCACTATTCAAAGTTTCTAAAATACACGTAGAAAACATAAATTTAATCATTTCATTAATCTTGTTTTTAGCTTTGTGATTACTAATTTATTTCCAGGTGGAAAACTAATGAACTTTTTACTCAACTATATATGATATATAATTTTATAGAAGAATAAACTTTTGAAATAGAGTAAAATATATTAAACTTTATAGTTAAAAAAAGCAAATTCCTAAATTTGATTTATAAAAATTCGATTGGAAATTGAAGGCTAATTAGTTAATATTGCCAATGTAATTGATTAATCAAAAAAAAAAAAAAAAATGCATGGGACCGCAAAAACCAGTGGAAAATAATACATTGTCAAAGTGTACAAAAAATGTATTAGGAAAAAGCAGAAATAAAATATATATTATTATTATTAATCAAAAAAATAATATTTGACAAATTTAGTTTAAAACAAGGTATTATTATTATACTAATTTTACTGTCATGCGCTATTATTTATATTATAATAAGGAGAAAGTGGAATAATTCAGGAAATTGTAATAATTAAGATGTTTGTTTCCAGTTTTGAACCAAATTTTATTATAATCCCAGGAGAAGAAAGTATTCTCAAAAAACGAAAAAATAATTAATAGTAAGATTTTTTAGTATTTTCGGCTCAAAGGGCCATATAGACTTTAAACGATATTCATAATATTAATATTATTTTAAAGAATATGAAAAAGAGTGGGAAGGTTTCTCAATTCCCAACTACGTTACCAAATTTTTTTATATCTAACAAAGGTAAAGATATATATATATATATATATAGGCCTTTTATATCTTTTATTTAAATGAACTCTTTAAAAAATTGTTTATTCTATAAAAGAAATAGTAATATTCTTAAAAGAAGAGGTAGGTATGTTTATTACTTACTCGTCTCTTAGAACGAATATTCTCGAGCTGCCTCTGCGTACACTCCCCGATGCTCTGGCTCCCCCCATAATTCAATTCCCACTCTGGCATAGGTGAAAGTCATTGAACCAATCGGCATGATGTATGTCAAAATCATGAAGTATATATTGAATCTGTAAAGAGAAAAATTATATTAGGCCTAATATTTAAAGAACTTTTAAAAGTATCAATAGTAAAAAAATTAATAAAAGTAATGAAGCTGCAAAAAGAGAGAGAGATATAAAAAAACAAAATTTGGATATCTGATTGGATCAAAAAACACATGTAAAGATTCCCACTTCCATCATCTTTTTAATCCCTTCCTCATTGATAGTGCAGTGATAGTAGCTAGCTAGCTTTTAATAATAGGCCTACGACGTTAATAATACTACTTTTGATAATATACTACTAGTAATTAAATTTCAAAAGCGCTAAAAAAACTCTAAAAAACTATTGAAATATAAAATAATAAATATTTACAAAAAATACAACTCGAAACATTTTTTAAATAATAATTAATGGGTGATTGATAATCACAAAAGAGATCTCAAGTTAATTAATTTCAACCCAATATAAAATAAGTCCATTTGTATTGGAAAATTATAAAATTTAGTTTTTAAGTTGGTTGAATCCTATTACTATTACCTTTCATTTTCTTTAAAATTTTTCTTAATTACATTCAATAAAAATAAGACGAAGCAGATAGACTCTATTTTATGCAATAATAAATCTTGACTTATAAAAAATTCATTCAACGCTCTCTTTTTTTACCCCAAATTATTATCAATTAGTTTTAAGTTCTCTCTTTCAGGGGCCAAGTTTCCTCGATTATCGAGAAATACGTTTATTTTGGGGAATAAAAAAACTATTGAATACCACTTAAACGTAACAAAGTCTCTTTTACATTTTGTTGCGGAACCCCAGGTAGAAATTTATCTTAGTCGGACAAGTTATTAGCTTAGAATTAGCTTTATTTAAGCTTAGAGTCTAAGATAGTTTTTTAAGCTTATTTCTAGCTTATTATTAGCTTATTATTAGCTTATTATTAGCTTGTTATTAGCTTATTATTAGCTTATTATTAGCTTGTTATTAGCTTGTTATTAGCTAGTTTCCCTTTAGGTTGCTGCTATCTTATTTCTAGCTTATTATTAGCTTGTTTTTAGCTTATTATTAGCTTGTTTTTTAGCTTATTATTAGCTTGTTTTTAGCTAGTTTTCTAAGCTAATTTCAAGGTTCGTTTTTATCTTGGATATCTAGCTTAAAGCAACCTTACATTCCATTGATACTATAAGGTTGTATTGTATTCGAATAAGTAATTACTTTTATCTTAAGGTACTGACCAGGGCCGCAGGCAAACCCCTCCCCCTAAGCACCTGCTCTTCTATCAAATGTATATAAAAAAAATGTTTAATTTGAGAAAAAATCATTTTGAATAATTATTCTTAATAAATATAAATTTGGCAGAGTATCAGTATATTAAATAAAATTTAAATAATAAATTTTTTAAATTACTTAGAATGAGTGTAAATAGTAATCTAATATTATTTCTTGAATTTTTAACTCTTTTATTTATAATTTAAAAAAAAGACCCCCCTGCCTACCTGAAAACCCAAAAAAGGAAGCATTTGTAAACAAAAGAATTTACAGTTAGGAGTGGACACAGGCAGCTTTGGTCAGGTTAGTCTACTCTAAAACTTTAGGCCTGATAGGATCAAAATTTTTTTTTTAGAATTTAAATTTGTGTTTTAAAAATTGAGGGGTGCAAACTACATTTTTTAAATATCTCTTTTGCTCCCCTGAAAGACGCTATTCATCATTTATGTAAGTATATTTATTACATATAAAATAAATAAGAAATAAGGTTAAATGATTAAATATTTTTTTTTAGATTTTTAGGTCCAGTGCTAAGTGCTTGGTTTCATAAAGAATATAACATGGTGATTTTATTAACTGCATGTTTTAAAAATAAATATATATATTGATAAATTATGTGATTTCTCATTTTTTTGTAAAAAAGTGGACTTACACCACTTTCAAAATAAATGGTCCATATATATGTATTTTATATCTTTTGTTTGTGTTGGAAAAATATTTTTTAAATAAAAATTTTATTTTGCAAATACTTTTTTTAACTCAAAATACCATAC
>JAKCPI010003779.1:0-24570 GCA_023213315.1 Euborellia annulipes | reverse complement strand
TTCTAATAACTTTAATAATATACAGTGAGGGACAATATTAAGTTCCAAGTTGTATTTTAAATGTAATTATTTCATTGTTTTTAAAAAAATATATATATTTTTAATGGAAACTTTCATGGTTCAAACCTAGAAAATTTCCAATAAAGATTTTCATTTTCTTTTGTAAAAACAATGAAATAATCACATGTAGAAAACGCATTGGTGGGACTTAACTTTGGCGCCCACTGTACATATCATAAAAAATTATTGTCAGGAGAACAGAACAAAATTTGTATATAATAACTAAGACAAAATTACATTTGAATAATATCTGTTAATATTATTTATTATAAAGCTAGGCCTACATGCCCACCTAAAAGTACCCGTTGTGTTTTGATTTGCTTCTTTCAAATGTGCTGTGCTGTGGCTTCTTTCAAATGTGTTGTACTGGAAGACACTGAAGGCATAAATGTTAACAACTTGCGTTTCGTAGATGACACTGTACTTTACTTCTTCGAATTCATAACTGGAGAATCTTCTCCGAAGATTTGAGAGGTTAAAAACTAATCTGAAACAACCAGAAAATCCCTACAGTCACTAGATCATAGAAGAAGCGAGTCTGCATTCTCTCTCTCTTCTATAGGTATTACCATGGTCCGGAACTAGGAGATTTTTTAGGGGGGGCAAAATTTAATTTGACGCCCCCCTCCTTAAAATTCTCTATACAAAATTCATATCATTTTACCTTTTTTTTTAGTACATCTTTCTTTAATTGCCGCCCCCTGATATCTCCTTCCCAATGCAACACATACACAAAACACAAGGGAGGCATCGTCGCAGCATCCCTTTGCTGTCCATCTCTCAACTAATATAACTAATCATTTTCAATCTTCCTTTGTCCCCATGACCTCCCGTGATTGGTACAAGCTCCCTGCGTCTATCTTCCCCAAAACCTACAATCTTCAGACTTTCAAGTCTAATCTCAACAGGCATTTTCTCAGTTCCCGAAGTTGAGCTCCTCTTTTATGCTTCTCCTTTATTTATTTAATTTTTAACTATATCCTTCCTGGCTGCATATGACCACTGGTCATTATAGGTCTTGGGATCTTATGCACCCATTTCAAAAAAAAAAAAAAAAAAAAAAAATCCAGAAAGGAAACAGATACTCCCAGAATTCCTAGTATCATTAATAAACGTAGAAGACAGTGGCGTCATTTCAACTTTTTCTTGAGAGGGAACTTTTTTTTCTTAAAAT
Organism: Euborellia annulipes; assembly: GCA_023213315.1. NCBI lineage: Eukaryota > Metazoa > Arthropoda > Insecta > Dermaptera > Anisolabididae > Euborellia > Euborellia annulipes. Next base: position 23,336 of record JAKCPI010003779.1, on the reverse strand, counting down.
TTACTTACAAATAGGTACTAAAATTTGGCCAAAATATCAATATATCGAATTTAATTGTCTAATTTTGAACAGTTTATATACTCGTAGATATATTTTGGAATATTTTATTTAGAATAATATATAAAAATCAGAGCACTTGGAGGGGGGGGACAAATGCCCCTGCCCTCCCCCCCCCTCAAATGACGCCACTGGAAGGAGACATAAAGAATTTTAGAACAATGGCAGAAGGCGGCAGCCAGGAAGGAGTGTCTCTAAAACAATGAAACTTCCAAAATTTCTTCCTGGTTGCCACCTCCGGCTATTGTTCTAAGATACCAATCACAGCCACTTCCAAGAAAAGAATTGTCCAGTTTATCAGAAAAGCCAGTTCACCTATCCTTAAAGATATTTAGAATTTAAATGCTTTAAGAGGATTATTCCTAATTAAATAATGTTTTGGCCTTCTCAGTCTTCGTCTAGTGTCTGACACTTTAACCATAGAATTAATAATTAATAGTCCAGTGTTGTTTGCAGATGTCCAGGCGAGGGTTCTCCAGGGCATGAAGGCCACTTCGCTGCGTTCACAGCCCCTCGTTGTCATGGCAAATGGTTACGCCTGCCTGGGGATCCCCCTTTCCTCAAAGGTAATTCTCAAGGTATATATATTCCTCAATTATATAATCATTTGTTTATATATATATATATTTCTAGAAGGTGAAGTTACGGCCAGATGCTCTTCACACCATCAATTTGTCTTCGTCTGATAAACTCTCTTCATTTAGACTAGTCCCCTTTACCTAACATATCGACGACGAGATCTTTTTTCAATCTCCTCTCTAGTTTCTATTTTTCTTTAATTGACATAGAAAAAAAAATGAATCAGATAAGAATGGGAGTTATTTAGTGATATTTATGGAAATTTTTTACAATCAGAAAAAAAGAAACTTTTTAAACAATTATTATGGAAATTAGACTGAAAAATTTTTAAGATATTTTTCTTATTAAATTAAATCAAAGCTGATTTGATGTTTTTTTATTTTTGGAGTCTTGATTCAATAAAGAAGAAGAATGAACATATCTAAACTGATATCACATATTAGGCAATATTCCTTCAACTTCTTCATTAAATCATAGTTCTTATTTAATAGAACTTTTTAAAAAATTTTTCCAATAAAATCATAAATTATCTTGTACAGTGTCAAATTTTCTAATTATAGTACTTCCATCAAAAGGAAATAAAAAAGACATTTAATTTAATTGAGATGAAACTGTACAAGTAAATTATATATTTCAAAAATCAAATATGAAAAAAATTGAAAATTTTGATGATTTAGAATCAATTTATTGGTGCCAAAAAACAAATAATTGTATTGATAAATTTTGTTAAGTATCAATTATTTGTAATATGGAATTTATTTATATTATTATGGTAATTAAAAGGAATAAATAAAATGTGTAAAATATAGTTTAATTACTCTGACGTGAATATTTTAAGCTCTCCCTCCTTAAATATATTTCCATCTTTAAAATAAATTGTGAAAATGTTACAGGTAGCAAGGAAAAAACGTCCATCCGGAATAAAGTGGAACAATAAAAAAGTTTCCGACCAACTTTAGTATATTAGTAACCTTAGCATAAAACTCTTTTTCCTATTATATAAAGAAAATTGCGACCCTGGACTCAAACCAGGACCTCCAAGGGACACAATTTTGCCCAACCATAAACACAAACTCATCTCCCAAATTCTTAAACGATACATTGACTGGCTAATTCACAGTCTTATTTGAACGTTGCAACGCGTTGATTGAAAAAAATCCATCTTTTTCAAACAGAGCTCTATCTAGCTAATTATTCTCTGAAAATTTCCATCCTTTTAGAGATTTCTTTTTCCAATTCATTCGTACTCTTTCTGTGTTATAGTATAGATATAATTCCCCTAGTATAGTGGTTTGTTTATTTTAGAGAATTTAGTATATTGTTTATTCTCCACCATCTAAAGTCAACATTACCATTGTGTTTGAAGTGCTCAAATGTCCAGGAAATTTTGCCTGTTGTCTTTTTGATCATTAGGCTGAAAAGTAGAATGGTCGAAGACTGGGAGCTCCTTCATTATTCTTAAATGATTTTCAGTGGGATTCCACGGCTGTGCTGTGCTGTTATCTTCAGACTATTTTAAAATATTTATCCTGTAAATAAGAAGCAAAAAAGGAAACTTTAGGCAAAGACATCTATATAATCTATAATCCAATATATCCAATACATCTAAGTAACTCTACTATTTGAAAAAGATAATAATGACTTGGAATAAAATTTGGTGTTTATTAAAAAAGATATATTAAATCAACTCGACTTAATCTAAAAAAAAAATATATATTTCAGGCCAACCTTACTTAATATGTAATTAAATTGTTGTTTTATTCATTTACCAATCATATTTCCTATGTCGTTTTATCCTTATCATCTCTTTGGTGAAGAATTAAATATTTAAAGTAATAAATATATTCTGTTATTGGAAAAATTGATTCCTCTTGAAAAAAAATTCCCTCCAATTATTTAGTAGTAGTGGTCCAACCGTTGGTAAATTAGCCACAATTATTGAAATGTTTAATGATTAGTTAGCAACAATCAAATGGACTGAAAATAAAACACAAGAGAAGTATTATCTTTAGAAAATAGAATAAAATAATTAAAAATTTTATTATGAATTCTTTGTTAATTTAAAAAATAAATTTTTTTAATATATTTATTTTTAATTCAATTTTTGTTTGATTTTTTTTTTTTAAATAATTAAAATTATATTTATCTACTCGTTAGTCAAATATTCATAGGTATTTATAAATCAAATAAAAATTTTATAGAAAAATTTATTATTATTACTTTTTTATAAATTCAAAATATATTATTGCAAATAAAAATAATTTTTTTCATTTATTTTTTATTTTTATTTTATCAATAATGGAATATCAAAAACCGACCGAGTCATCCATTATTTGTTACGTCACCTTTCCTTCCACCCACCGGTCAAGGGCTTCGTCTGAGGCAGCCAGTCTCTCTCTCCCCTCTCAAATTGTGTTTAGTGTTGTGTCTAGTAGCCATTTTATGACTCCAATGATTTGCATTCTTCTACCTGCAAGAATCCTACTTCACGGGTGAGAAATTTAACAAATTACTTATTTAACAATGCATCTTATAATTAACATTGATTTTATTTGTTATTTCATAATCAAAAAATATGTGAATAATTCATTTTAAAAAAGATTAACAATGAGCCATCCCACTTGTTATAATTGAGATTGAAATAAATTTTAAATTAACTTATAATACTTTCCCAAATTTGTTTTCCTATTAATTTCACATATCTTTTGATACTTGTTTCCCATGAAATCTCAAAAAAAATTAAATATATAAATAGAATGAAATATGGAGGAAGGCCGTTGTATAATTAGAATATGAAACAATACTTGATATATATATTACATATATAGGTAAGAGAAAGTAAAAATATAAGACTTGTTTTGATCTGAATTATTTTAATTTCACCCTTGCTAAGGCGGAATTAATATTTTAAATATTTTTTTTACTTATAAAAAAAAATTTTCTAATTCTTTAAAATGGAGGGCCGCGGCGCCAAAGGCTTGATGCGCCTGAGGCTGGGGTAGCGTCTCCTTTCGCCCCCACCTGGATATGCTACTGGGGAGGGGGATTAATTGTCAGGATAGTTCGAAAGACTCTACCTTAAAAATTTTCTAACTACTGTTCTGATCATAGTCATAAAAATGTCCATGTTCAATAAATAATCCAGATTGACTATCAGTACAAATATTATGTGATAATTTTATATTTTCAAGAATATAGTCTATGTAAATCTCAAAAAGACTTAGAAAAAATTTGGAATGATAAAAGAACTAAATTTATTTTTTGGCACACTTTGTTATAAAGCTCTAGGCGATCTTTCGGGGGACTAGGCACATACTATCTCCAGAATGTCAGGTCAAATAATGCCTCCTTTCATTTGTCAAAAATCTTGAGATCAGGGGAAATACAGATCTTTCTCTTGTTTTAACGAATCAAGAAAGCATCATTCCCAAAAACCTCAAAACTAATATATAATATCGAAATATTATATATTGGTGTACCATTCGTTTAAATCTACATGGCCTAAGAAGCTGAAATGACCTAAAAAAAAAAATCTTTCTCTCTATATACATATATAGGGTAAGAGAAAGTAAAAATCACGAGAAACTAAATATTTCAAAATTAAACTAAAGTTCACCTAGGGTCTAGTCAGGGATGTATGATTCGATAAGGTTGAAAAAGAAAATAAACCAGCGATTGCTTTCCACAGTCATTTATTTATGTAGGATAATGGCTTCTCAAATCATATTTTATAATTTCCTAGCATCCTCCACATTTATATATTTTGAGGCACTAAAAATGGAATATGTTATGCAATCAATTATTAATTTACTGAGGAAATCAAACTGTGGAACTGTTGTCGGTGGAAATCAAAGCCTGGATTATTTTCTCCATTAACCTTAAATTAATAATAATAATAATGTCATTTGAAATTTCTACTTACTTACGTAGGATCGAAATTTCTAATTTATTTATTTACTTACTTACGTAGGATCGAATCAAAATTGACTCCAACTTTTGTTCCTATTCTTTGTAAGTGAACACCAGAAATGCTCTCTCATTTTCTCTTTGCGAATTAAAGAATTCCTATTTTTTAGTAAAAAGACAAAGAAGTCTTTCTTTTTTTTCCTTTCAAAATAGATCAAAATTTTTTATGAATCCCTTGTTTGAGTTCATACAAATTTAAAAACAAATGTATGTTTTCATGATAGTTTAACTTTGATCGAAATCTGAGACTGTTTTCAGGAATGACGAATGCAAAAAGAGGTTGGCAATCAATTTTTAATACTTTCCTAACTTGATTACGTTTTTAAAGCGGAAAATTTTAAATATTCAAATTTTTAATTAATATTTTTTACTTCAGTGTTAGATAGGACTATTCAAAACCAAATAAAAAAAAATCATTAAATAACTTAGAATGGGATGGGTTAAATTTTTTTCCTCTAAACATCCCGGGGCTGAAACATCCATTCGCACACTAATAAAAATAAAGCAACACCAAAAAAATATCTGGTGTGACTGTCGCTCAGCACACAACTTTCTCTACCTTCGATATCGAATGTTGTGTTCTGTGCTTGTCACACCAGATTTTTCGTGTCGACATATATTTAGTTTCCGCCGATATATTAGAATTAAAGATGTAAAATTTATTAGTATGGGAAAATATTTATATTTTGTTACCATGGCAACCATTTTTCCTATCCTTTCTATGAAGTACACCCCTTTACTAATGGTCTTCAGAAGATTTCTATGGCAAAATGAGCCCTTGGGGCTTGGCGTAGAGGTTAGCGTGCTAACCTCGTATACCAAACGTCGCGGGTTCGGACCCCAGGCAGTCCGATGTTTTTATTTAAGCCATTTGGATGCCATATGACTTAAATAAGAATGCCTCGACCCCAAATAATATATATTCATAAGGGTTATCGTCAAAGTCTTAAATGGCCTAAGTTGCCGAAAAGACTGTATGAATGTGAGTGTGAATGAGAAAAAAGTGTGAATGTTTAAAAAAAAAATGTACATATTAAAGAGCATCTAAAAAATATTTGAAATATTTGAAAAAATTTTGAATTTTAATCAAAAAGGTTGGCGCGAATTTTTAGAAAATCTGAAAAAACTGAAAATCTACATCAGTAAAGTATTAGTACTTTTGTCTGATTTTGATCAAAAGCTTATTTTCACGCCCTAGGGTTAGTGCCTAGCTAGACACACAGGCAGACCATGTCGTGAAAACCACTTTTTTGGATTCAGGGGACCGCAAAACGTGAAGATCCATCAAAATATCGAGATCGAATTTTTGACATGAATACAATACTTTCTCTCTCTCTCTCTCTCTCTATATATATATATATACTAACATATTCATATAGGTAAGAGAAAGTAAAAAGTGGTTTTCGCAACATGGTCTGTGTGTGTGAGTGTTCAATTTTAAAAGAATTGAGCAAGAAATTTTATATTTGTTAGACACCCACCTAGTGCGTGAAAGTATGCTTAATCAAAATCGCCCAAAAAGTACTAGTAGTTTACTGATGTACTTTTTCAGTTTTTTTTTTTATTTTCTCAAAATTCGCTTCAAAGATTTTAATTAAAATTCATAAATCAATTTTTTTTAGATGCTTTTTATAATGTATTTTCTCATTTTGCCATTGAAAATTTCTGAAGAACACTTTACTCTTGTACTTTATAGGAAGTATAGGCGAAATGGTTGCCATGGTAACAAAATATAAATATTTTCCCATCTTTATATATTTGACATCTTGATTTATAATATATCGGCAGAAACTAAACATATGTCTACACAAAAAATCTGGTGTGACAAGCACAGAATACAACTTTCGATTACCGAAGGCAGGGGCGTATATAGAAATTTTTTTCGGGGAGGGGGCCCGGACTCAAAAATTTTTCGAGGAAAATTTTTTTTTTTAAGAAACTATACTTTTTTTCACACGAAATTTTTTGAGGAGCATTTTTTCTATTGCGTAACCAAAGTTGTCCATCCTGCGGAAAAATTTGTTGCGCTGATGTCTGTATATCCCTATATATGTATGTGTTTGGGAAATTTCGGGGGGCCCGGGCCCCCTCGGCCCCCCCCCCCCTTAAATACGCCCCTGACCGAAGGTAAGAGAAAGTTGCGTGCTGTGAAATGTTCTCCTACAATACTCCAAATCTCTTACAAATTTGGGTTTTTTGGTTACAGTGTTGGACGACAAAACAATATTAAATTTTTATATTCGTTTTTCGGCTTCTGATGCCATTTTACCTAAATTCTTATATAGAAATTTAAATTCTTGTCAAAAAAACGTTGTCGAGATTTTAATGGAAATACACTTTTTGAGACCCCCTGGGTCCAAAATAGGACTTTCCCTTTGTCCGTGTAGAAAATGATTGTATGTATGTGTGTCTGTCGTCGAAATAAAGTATGAAGGAAATAACCTCCGAGGTTGAAATATTATATTTCAGTTAAGTACCTTTTTTACTTCGGGGCCATCCATCCGAAATTCAGTGTGCTATAGCATAACTAAATGGTTTCCAGATTATTTTCTTTTTTTTAAACTTAAACATTTAATTGTCGATAAGAATTTGTGTTTATGTGTAGAGCGGGTCCTCTCATATTTTTAACGAATAATTACTCGGTCTCAGAGGCGTACCGAGGCAGTTGGGGGCCTGGAGCGGCACTAGAAGAGGGGGCCTTATATTGAATTTTTTTTTTTTTGGGGGGGGGTGCTCATCTTTAAATATACCTCTCCTCCACACACAAAAATATTTTTAAAATACCGTATATCCCTGGTCCCCAAGGGCCCGGGGCCTCTCAAAGAGAAATTTTCATTAAATTTTGTTTTTGTTTTTTTAATCTAAATTTTTCCGATTTTACTTGAGCCCAGAGGGCCCCGGGCCTCTCAAAGAGAAATTTTCATTAAATTTTGTTTTTACTTGAGCCCAGAGGGCCCCTGGGCCTCTCAAAGAGAAATTTTCATTAAATTTTTTTTTTTATAAATATACGGGGGCCTATGCCGGCTCGGGGCCTGGGGCGGACCGCCCCCCTCCCCCTCCCCCCTCCCTCGGTACGCCACTGCTCGGTCTCCTATTGATATTTCATGCTGGTGATGAGAAAGTAAGCTAAACTTAATGATTCATCACAAAAAAAAAGATATTAAATTATTTTTTGAAATGTAAAATTAAATTTTATTTCTTGCTACACATGTTAAATATTCATTATTTCTTAAAATTTAATTTTTTTTTATATATCTTCTCGTCATGCCGAAACATTTGCATAAAATACATCTTATATTTACATAGAATTTCGTGGTCACGCCGACTTGCTACCCCGCGTTTACATAATGGCTTAATAAACTTCTTCGGGAGAAGGATTGTACCCCTTTTCAACGTCAACCATTCTTAATTGAATTGTCTATATAAATAACATAATTATTATTGTCATGAAGCAAAAAGGTTTAAAAAAAAAATGATGACTAAGTAAAATATTACGGAAAAAAATTATTTCCTCATTTATTAATCACTTATTTTGCATTTATTGAAATCAATAAAACTCTTAAAAGCAGTCTTTTTATTTAACAAAGGAACGTTTTCATCTGTTTTTGCATTATTATTATTGTTTTATAATAATAGTCAATTCCAGTGACGTAACGTTTTTTAGCTGCCCCCCCCCAAGGGCGGATCCAGAGGTGTTTCTCGGGGGGGGGGGGGGTAATCTGGTGTGACTCGTCGCACAGCACACTATTTTTTCAAAATTTCGGTAATTTAAAGGCACATTCTGTACTTGATTGGCAGAATATAAATACAAATCAAATTTTTAAGTATTAATTTTCAAAATTTTATATTAAAAATAAATTTTTTTGCGAAAAGGTATTTTTTCAAATCTCGGGGGGGGGGGAGGGTAATTACCCCCTTTACACCCCCCCCCCCCTTGTATCCGCCTTTGGCCCCCCGCAACCTTTATTTCGGGCCCCATTATTAGACCATACAAAAAATATTTTTAAAATACAAGTTGTCGAAGCAGAAATACGGCGCTCAACTACAAAAATATTTTTAAAATACTGTATATCCCTGAACTCTGAGGGCCCAATCATTAAATTTTTTACAGTTTTTATCGGAGCCCTGAGACGATACAGTTTTTTTAGCCCGGCCCGGCCCGTGGGCCCCCCAAGGTCCGGCCCCCCCCCGCATCGCGGGGTCTGCGGGGGCGTACGTTACGCCACTGGTCAATTCCAATCTTCCTTTGTCCCCATGACCTCGTGATTGGAACAAGCTCCCTGCGCTCTTGCCAAAACCTACAATCTTCAGACTTTCAAGTCTAATCTCAACAGGCATCTTGTCAGTTCCCGCAGTTGAGTTCCCCTTTTATGCTTCTTTTTTCTTTTTTTTTTTTAAATAATATTTTCTCCCTGGTTGCATGTGACCACCGGTCATTATTGGCTGGGTGCGCGTGCAATGCAAAGTCCTCTGTGATGGAAGCGCCAACTAGCGATTGCAATTACGCAACGGTTAGTTGGCGCTTCCATCACAGAGGACTTTGAAAATTGGATTGTGAAAAATAGAAGGTTTTTTATTTTCGGCTGCAACTGCTCCTTCTATTTATTTATCTTTTGAAGAAGTTCTTCTCTTCTTGCCTAGTTCCGCAGTACGGGGTCGGCACTTTATATACAGTTATATATCACTATGCTAATAGCGTAGTGCCCTTTTGCCTGAATTTTCCATGCAACTTGAGCTTTGAAATTTTTATATAGCTCTTTAAATACATTAAAAATTTGTGTTTTTGTAGAGAGAGTAATAAATTAATCGATTGAGACTCATTAACTAATGAGATCTCTCTTTATCCCAAAGGAGAATGTGAGAGAGAATTCGATCGTGAAATTTCTGATTGACCATACATTAATTAATGAATCAGTTTACTTCTAAAATCAATTTACAAATAGTCCAATTGTTGTCCATTTACCTAAATTGGATTGCCTTTTGGGGCCGATTGCCTCTACATTACAATTAATTAGATTGATCTTTTCAAGTTCAAATAAATCGATTCATTTCAATGTCGTTTATGTATGTATGTATTTTTAAAATATCTCTGTCTAAAATTCTAATTTAATATTATAAACTTTTATGACTTTTTGATAGACTTTCTAACTGAACGTATGTAAAATAAATGTTTTACATTTAAATAGAATACATATTTACAAAAGTGTTTTAGGGGTGACAGTAAATAAATATAAACATCAATTTTTAAAATAAGCAGATTTATTTATTGATCTCTCTACTGTTACAAATGAAAGAGAAACAGTTTTTTTTTTGGGGAAAATTAAACAAAATATATGCCTAGTGGCCATCCAAGTATTACGTAAGCAGCTTATGAAGGAGTGCCACATTTGATTATTTTTGTTTCTCTTAAAAAAGGGCCGAAAAAATGGAATATTTACGTAAGCAAGGAGGGTTAACGGTTTGCTTATTATTGCTAAAAAATAGGAGAGGGTCTAAAATATAAACAAAATTTGCAATCGTAATACTTAATGGCCTCATAGGAGGCAGGTGGCTGATTTAAAAAAAAATTAAAAATTCATCATTTTTTTTCTCTTAAAAATACTCTATCTAGAGATTGTTCCGTATTGCAAAAGCTTTCGATAAAGTCAGTCATAAAATTCTTTTAAAAAAAATTGTCCGTACTAGGTTTGTCTGTTAAATTGGTTAGGTTTATTGAGTGTTTTCTTAATGATAGAACACAAATAGTAAAAGTAGGGAACGGTCTGTCAGATAGTGTAAATGTCACGTCTGGGGTGATACAGGGTAGTGTTTTAGGTCCCCTTCTTTTTCTTATATATGTCAATGATTTGCCTTCTTTAGTGCAATCATCAATTAGGCTTTTCGCAGATGATTGTGTCGTATATAGAATAGTGGATGGGGATAGTGATAGGACCATTTTACAGAATGATTTGAACCAAATTGTAGAGTGGTGTAGTTCTAATTCGATGGAACTCAACCACTCTAAGTCAAGTTTAGTTAAGTTTGGTTGTAGAAGTTTGATTTCTTCTGAAAATTATTTTGTCAATGGAAATATTATCAATGAATCTAAATTTTATAAATATTTGGGAGTTCACATTCAGGCGAATTTAAAGTGGGATACCCATATAAATTTTATAGTGAATAAGGCATATAGGAAATTAGGGATGTTTGGGAGAGTTTTGAGAGGTACGTCTAGAGAAGTCAAGTCCAAAGTTTATCTAACTTATGTGAGACCTAATTTAGAGTATTGTTCAATGGTGTGGGACAAACATTCGCAGCAGTTAGAGGGGAAGATAGAAATGGTTCAGAGAAGGGCTGCTAGATTTGTTTTTGGAAAATTTGATAGATTTAGTAGTCCTTCTTTGATGATTAGAGAGTTAGGGTGGGCTAGTCTATTAGAAAGGAGGGAGTGGGCAAAATTGAGGGTAATGTTTAAGGCGTATCAAGGTATTAGGAGTTGGGAGGAGATAACAAGTAGATTTCGCGAACCAAATTATTATAGTAGGGTTGATCATAGGAGGAAAATTCAGAAGCCAAGATTCTTGAAGAATGTAGGATTGCATTCGTTGGTAGGATCTGGAATTGATTTGTGGAACGGTTTGTCTGTCACTACTTGGGATTATAGTCCTCTGCCCCCTATGATTAAATCTATAATAAATTTTGTCAAGTCCTAATGTGCTAGTTGTGTGAAATTTTTATTTAGTTCTTGATCGCAGAGAATAGTTGAGGTAGAGAGGTCATACCATCCTTGTTAAGGTTTTGGCCAGGTTTTCCTTAACAGCTTAAGGCGAATGTCGGGATGGCTAATGCGACGTTTACTCCTGGTCTCGTGGCTTGCGTGAATTTTTTGATATTGTTTTTTTTTTATTTCTTTCGATGGAAATGCATGAACATGTTGATTGTTAATGGGCATGCATTTCTATTTATTTATTTATTTTATTTTTTTTTTTTTTTTTTTTTTTTTTTTCTTTTTTTCCTTTTGTTTTGTTTTGTTTTGTTGTATTTGTTATTGTATTTAAATTTGTATTGTGTTTGTTGGACCTAGCCACCGAGGACTGGTGCCTCTAAGCGGGTCGTAATAAATTTATTTATTTATTTATTTTTTATTTATAAAATGAAAGCAGTGGCGGATCCAGAGGTGTTTCTGGGGGGGGGGGGTAATGTGGAGTGACTGGTCGCACAGCACACATTTTTAATTTCGGTAATTTAAAGGCGCATTTTGTACTTGTTTGCCAGAATATAAATACAAATCAAATTTTCAAGTATTAATTTTTAAAATTTTACATTAAAAATACATTTTTTTTTTCGAAAAAAAGTATTTTTTTCAAATCTCAGGGGGTAATTACCCCCCTTTATCCCTCCCTTGTATCTGCCCTTGAATGAAAGCACTATGCAGAACGCATATTTATAAAAAACTATTAAAAAAATTTCCAGAAATCTAAAATATGCTAAATTTTGTTTTAACTTTATCCTAACCCATCCAAAAAAGTCGGTCCCGCAAATTGGTCTGAGTGTCTATATGGATATTTTTTAAGCATGAAGGAATCTACGAGATTGAAATTTTATAATTAAATATTTTTAATTTGGCACCCTATATCTTATAGATAATTCAATTAGTAATCATTGTGTTAAAAAATAATTAATTTTTTACCCTTGGTCAGTTACCACCTGGAATCTTTCAAATAATAAATCCCTTGTTTTCCTATGGGAAATAGGTAAGAGAAAGTACGACATGGTCTGTCTGTGTGTGTGTGTGGGTCTGTGAACAAAATATCTCCAGAATGAAAAGAGCTAGGAGGTTGACAATTTTATATTTAAGTTATGCACCCCTGGGATTTGACACGAAGTTTTTGGCCAAAGTGCTTTACTGTTGTAATTTTTAAGTTTTTTTTCGATTTTCCCAAAATTCACTAGAACGATTTTGATTAAAATTCATAAATCAATTATTTTTTAGTTGTTCTTTAAAATGTATATTCTCACTTTGCTCTCAAAATTGTTTGAAGACCACTTTTACACTTGTACTTCATAGGGAAGATTAGAGAAATGGTTGCCATACCATACGGAGACGTGGTCTTCTTTAATTTGGACGCAGCGTCTGCGCGCAGGCTTTCTGTTGCGTTCAATTCTTGTGCAAGATATATTTTCGATCTAGGGCCACGAGACCACGTCTCTGCCCGGGCTCGTGAAATTCTGGGAACCGACTTGCAGACCTATCTCAAGCACAGATACTTATGCTTTATTCATAGAGTTTTATATACAGGATCTCCTTCTTATCTTTTGGAATCGCTTTCTTTGGGGGCTTCATCGCGGTCATGTGCGCTGGCTTGTCCGGAGCAGCGGACTGCTTTGGTGTCAAAATCATTCCCGGCCACTGCCAGCAGGCTGTGGAATTCGCTCCCTGCTGGCATTCGCAGGGTGACCTGTTATCCGGTGTTCAGTAGTCTCGTGGCAGCCCATTTGGCTGTATAATCTGGATGGCTCTCTCGTTCTCGTCCGCCAATTGGTTGCATCTCCCTCACGCTTCGGGTCTTGACCATCAAGCGGATGTGATGCTCTTTGTGTCGATGGTTGATGTCTGGCCGTCGCTTGGCTTAATAATATTTTTCCAAATACTTGTACACTATGAGGAGCCATCAGGCTCTATGTACATTTTAATTTAAAATAAATAAATAAATAAATAAATAAATGGTAACAAAATATAAATATTCCACGTTTATAAATTTTACATCTTGAATTTTAATATAAACCTAAGTATCAACGGAAACTAAATATATCTCCACACAAAAAATCTGGTGTAACAAGTACAGAACTCAACTTTCGATAACCGAAGTTAAAAGAAAGTTGTGTGCTGTGCGACCAGTTACACCAGATTTTTTACTTCTGAAATGCAAGTGGTCAAGTTAACTGAAGTGCAATTGGAAATTAAATATATCTCGACATAAAAAATCTGATGTGACAGCACAGTGCACAACTTTCGATTACCGAAGAGAATTTCTTGACGATCTTTAATGAATCTAGCATAAAAGTCCACCTCTCTTCCGCAATTAAGGTCATTTAGACCCAATTTTAGTTATTCAAATTTAAAATTGGAACAAGCAACTGAGACCTTTGCCAGAACAGATAGTTATAAAATAAACAAATATTTTCATTTCATTGTCAACTCACTTAAGTTTATTTTTCTAATAATATCTACAACTTCAGTATAGTAACTAAAGAATAAAAATCTGGTGTGACTGGCGCACAGCACACAACTTTCTCTTACCTTCGGTAATCGAAAGTTGTGTTCTGTGCTTGTCACACCAGATTTTTTGTGTCGACATGTATTTAGTTTCCGACAGTAGGGTACAATTGAATTCAAGATGTAAAATTTATAAGTATGGGAAAATATTTATATTTTGATACCATGGCAACCATTTCTCCTATCTTTTCTATGGAGTACAAGAGTAAAGTGGTCTTCAGAAGATTTCAATCACAAAATGAGAATATACATTTTATAGAGAATCTAAAAAATAATTGATTTTTGAATTTTAAAAAAAAATCGTTGGAGCAAATTTTGAGAAAATCGAAAAAAACTGAAAAAGTGAATCAGTAAAGTGCTAGTACTTTTTGGTCGATTTTGTTCAAAAGCTTCGTGTCACGTCCCATGGGGGTGCCTAACTTAAATATAAAATTTCAACTTCCTAGCTCTTTTCGTTCTTGAGATATTTTGTTCACAGACACACACACAGACAGACAGACACACAGACAGACAGACCATGTCGCGAAAACCACTTTTTTGGATTCAGGGGACCTCAAAAACGTGAAGATCCATCAAAATCTCGACATCGAATTTTTGACATGAATCCAATACTTTCTCTCTCTATATATATATTACATATATACATAGGTAAGAGAAAGTAAAAAGTCAACTTCGTAGCAGATTTTCATTCAAAGAGAAAATCAAAAGAATTTAGTCGTACGTAACACATGATAGATTTCTATAGTAAATTTTTCTTTCTCGTTTTTTTTTTATTTTATCAACACTTCCGCTCTTCTATATATACAACTCATCATATCTCTCCCAAAGCAAAAAAAATTCAATCTTTTTGTCTTTCTCTTTGCTATAATTTAATTTTTATAGCATCATCAAGAAAAAAATCCCAGTTCTTTTTTTTTTTTTTTTTAACGAATATTGAATTGAATTCATTCGGACATGATTAGGATCCAAACCGTAGCAGATAAATAAGTTAACACCAACAAATCAATACATCTAAAGACAATATTTTGGGATAGTTACTTATATATTTAACAAATATGACTAATTTATCAATAGAATTGATGTAATCGCAAAAACAAAAAACAACGAAATACAAATGATGGCACAAAAATCATTTTTGAGATTCTCTAAATAAATTTAAAAAATATATAACTATGTATTTTTCTGTCGTATTTTGTTTCTATAACATAAAATCTATAACCAATGAAGTACGTGGCTGTTGATTTACATACAAGAAAGGAACCAGGAGCAGCCAAAATTAAAGCCTCCGAATTTATTACACTTAATGAGACGTTTCGAGAAAACTTTATTAAATGTATTGTGCCCTTTTAACAACTCCGGGATAGATACAATTTGAAAGAGTGATGATGAGAAAATAAAGTTTTCTCGAAACGTCTCATTTATTGTAATAAAATCGGAGGCTTTAATTTTTGGCTGCTCCAGCTTCCTTCCTTGTATACAAAAAATCTATATATTTATTTGGAAAGTGTCCGTCCGTCTGTCTGTCCCGGTCTGTTTCACCAACTTCCTGTTGGAATTTCAATTAAATTTTCGTTAGTAATTTAATTTAAAGGTTGAGAATCTTAGAATTTGAAGTGAGATCTATATCTCTGTTCTAATCAAATTATAGATAACAAAATTCTTTTGATTCCACTTGCCAGGGGACTGCGCCTCCCGCCGAAGGCGATCATATGCATCAAATTTATTTTTGCTCATTATTTGGAAATTTGCAATTGCTCGCCGAAGGCAAAATTTTAAGGTTTTAAATTTACCTCTTTGACTCAACTTCCTTTTATTCTGGCCAATCAGCGTCCTGATAGGCACATACATACAGGGACAGGAAGCCAGCAGCTAGCGCTTTTTATATAGTAACGATGATAAGTCTAGAAGTATTTCATTGGCTTTTTATAATCAGTTAGGAGGCCCTCCTCCATCGCCCATTTAAGACTTAAACGATAGGCCTACTCGTAATTTATTAATAGACCTATATATTTATTGGGGTACAGGCATTCTTATTTAAGTCATTTGGCTTAAAATAAAATCCTCGAATTGCCTGGGATCCGAATTCGCGACCCTTGGTATAGAAGGCCAGCACGCTAGGCCAATACATCAAGCCCGAGGGCTATAATTATCAGAATAGTTTAAAAAAAAGAAATCAATTCAAATAGATTAAATAAGAGAATTTCTTTGTGATGACATTTTTATTTATTTTTTTTATTTTTTTTTAAGAATAGCCTAAAAGATAGGCAACCAATTATATTTTAAAAGCGCCTTAGTTATTTGTTGCCTAGTTTTCAGGCGCTTCCGTTATTTCGTTTTTCTTTTGGACCATTAAAAGTCAAATATTTTTAACAAAACTTTATTTGACCCCAGACCATGTTTCGTCCTCTTGCTGTAGGACCTCTTCAGTGGTTGTAGTCATAGAGAGCAGTAGGGATTTAATAAATAAAATACATAAACATGTTTCTTTCTAACTCCTTGCTAGTATTTGAAATACTGCTACTAATACTAATAGTATTTTAAATTGACATTGATTTTTACTTTCTCTTACCCTATATATGAAATATATAGAGAGAGAAAGTATTAAATTTATTTTCTAAAAATTAGTCTTTAATACCCAAGCTACGGTAACATTCACAATTACACAAACTCATCTTAAAATTTTTATGTATTACTCCTACCCCACCTGTTGATCTGAAACGTAAAAATAGGCTATATAAATAATTAAATTTTTCACGTTCCTTTATTATTATAATAGTGCCGGAAAGAACTAGGATTAAATAATAATATTTTCAGCTCATTTCCTCCATTTGTTTGAGTTAAGTTGATCTAAGCCTATCGTAATTATTTAGAGACATGACATTATTATTATTTATTGAAATTGTGCGATATGAACAATTTTAGATCCCCTTAGTCCCTGACCTAGGTATTCTCAAAAGATCATGACATTTTTTTAAAAATTATTTATCAAAGTGGCCCCGGGCAACATTAAACTTTGTTCTTTCTAAGAAATTTCTTCTCTTAGTATATCTTCATTAGTTCAATTTCTCTGATATCACACTCGATAAGGCCTAAGGCATTTTTTTTAAGGAATATATTAATAAAATTTAAAGATTTATTCCAAGTGAAGAAATGTCATCTTTTTCTTAAAGTCGATTGTTCTAATCCACACATACGCGTATACAAAATATAATTAAAAAGTTTTTCCTCAAAAAAATTTTCGCTGATTTTAAATAATTGAAATCTTCTATTTCAAGTTCGATGAGAGCCCAATGGCTCAGAGTTAGAGCTCTGCTTCTGGTGTCAAAGGTCGAGGGTTCGCATTAAATGCCGAAAAAGACTTTAAAAAATTTTAAAAATAAAAGTACATTGAGAATTTAAATTCCTTATTTGAAGGAAGCCCAGAGTTTATAATTTTTTTTTTCTTTATTCTAAGAGGTTGTTTTTATATTAATTTTTTTTATCTTTTCTTAGGGGTTCAAACATGACGGATTATCGACCACGAGTTGCCTGAATGAATCACTCCTCACACCATACCTAAATTGCTTCATGTTCGCGTTACACCTTTGGTCAGAATTAACATTTTTGAAAGTAAGCTATTCTACTTATTTATTTATAATCATTTCTATAAAGTGAGGCAATTCTGAACATATTATTTTATATTTTTATTTATTCATTAGGAAGTATGGAGGCAAAGGCAGCCAAGAAAGAAAATTCTCTGAATGCTGGAAACGTTTCGGTCCATTTATTATGAACCATCCTCAGTCCTTTAATTGATCTGAGCAAAATATACACCAATTAATGGCCTGAGGATGGTTCATAATAAATGAACCGAAAAGTCTCCACCTGATTGGTAAAAAAACATTCAGAGAATTTTCTTTCTTGGCTGCTTCTGCCTCCATTCTTTAATAAAGATATTCAGCCACAACTTGCATCAAAATTTATTTATTATGTCTTAAAAACTTGGTCGCAGACCAGGGGTTTAACCACTTAGCATCCCTACGGGCTGAAATTAAATAAATAAATAAATATATAAAAATATTATTTTAGACTGAAATCAAGACCCGATCCAATTTTTATCATATTTTTATTTTCTCTTACCCTATTTATGAAATATATAGAGAGAAAGTATTGCGATCATGTCAAAAATTCGATGTCGAGATTGTAATGGATATACACGTTTTGAGGTCACCTCAGTCCAAAAAAGTGGGTGCCGCAAATTGGTCTGTCTGTCTGTGCACAAAATATCTCAAGAACGGGGGTTGAAATTTTATATTTAAGCTAGGTATCCCCCTGGGAGGTGACTCCATTGACCATAATTGGCCAAAAAGTACTAGTAATTTACTGATGTACTTTTTCAGTTATTTTTCGATTTTCTCAAAATTCGCTCCAACGATTTTGATTAAAATTCAAAAATCAATTCTGTTTTACATGCTCTTTCAAATATAATTCTCATTTTGCCTCTGAAATCTCATGTAGCACACTTTACTCTTGTTCTTCATAGAAAAAAAAAATAAGAGCTACGAGGTTGAAATTTTATATTTGGGTTAAGCACTCCCCCAAAGGGTGAAAATAAGTTTCTGAACAAAATTGGTCAAAAAGTACTAATACTTTACTGATGTACTTTTTCAGTTTTTTCGATTTTCTTACTCCAACGAATTTGATTAAAATTCATAAATTAACTATTTTTTTTTTTAGATGCTCTTTAAAAACTATATCAGTGAAATTTTTTGAATTACTTTATTTTTTGTTGATAATATAGTTGTATTCTAATCAATTTGACTAGCCCGAGTGGACATAATTAACACGTAGTAGTGCGATTTTTAATTAAGTTAAAAGATAAATAATATATTTAAATCTTTCATTAAAAAAAATTTAATTAAATATATTCTCTACCTTGCTATACTAGACATGAATAACACAACTTTCCTCTGCTTTCATATTTTTGATGTACATTTTTACATCAAACATTTATATAATTCATTTAAAATATTAACTCTATATTTTTGGTATATTTACAAACGTCTTGATAAAAATTAATTTGTCTTGAAATAAATAAATAAACAAAGTTAAAGTATATACTTTATTTTTCCAACTTAAAATTTCAAATAAGAGTAAATAAAAGCTGGAACACAACATCCCCCAACGAAAAAGAAGATTAACATTTCATTTACAATAAAACAAGAGAGATTAAAAACAGTTTATTACTATCTTTGGGATTAAATCCATGTTATATTGTTGAGCAAACTTGTATAAAAGTAATAAATTTTTGCCAAGTGGAAAAATAAGAAGAAAACTTCCAACACATTCTACTATCTTAATTGAATAATTAAATTTTTATTGATTGACATTTTTATTGATACTTTTTTTTTTTTTTAAATGTTATCGCGAATGTCGACGTCTACGTTGATAGGCTATAAAAATTTTTTATAGACTTTACTTCTCACATAGATGATAATAATAATAATGTCTAAAGAGCACTTACCTAAGGAAAACAACTCCCTTTCTTTCATAATTCTTTCAAATTCATTAAATATTGTTTTAAAAACAAATTAAAAGTTTATATCTTAAAAAAACACTATAACTTGAAAATGTATTCTAAGTTCTTCATAAAATGCCTATTTTATAACCACACCCTTAAGGGGTAAGGGGGTATGAGCGGATTTTTAATTAATTAGACATAGTCCGTGAGAAAGTTCCGCTGATTCTAGGGTCGTTTTTTTATTTCGAATTTTAATGGATATCTCCAAAATCATAGGCGCCGGAACTGGGGGGAGGGGGGAAGGGTACATTGCCCCCCTACATCGGCATCCTACAGGAGGGGGCAGGGGGCAATATGTCTTCTTTTATTTCATTTATTTTTAAAAATGATACATTTTTACTTTTGAAAAATAAAATCTTTTAAATTAAAGAGTAAGAAATTCATTTTTTTCCAAACTATTTTATGTAGACCCTATTGTATTTCTAATTTCTAAAAACATTTTATATGAAATTAAGAGAAGAAAATTAAAAATATTTATTTCCTTCAAATAGTATAAATATAGCCTAAAAAAATTTTTGATAAAATCACTAGCAAATTTTTTAAAATTTATTTTATTAAAATTGTGATTTTATTTAAAATTTTTAAAGCTTTATAGTAGATTTATTTTTATTTTATACTATTTGACATATTAAATTATTTTAATTTTTGCCTTCTCCCCCCTGATTCAAATTCGTTCCGGCGCCCCTGTCAAAAAAATATTCATAGAATACATAATTAAACATATTTATAGACTCTCAGCTGATGAAACATGGGTTAATAAATTTTATCTAAAACATTCAATGATTTCTGATAGGTAACGGTATAGCCAGTAAAATATCATTTGCTTACGTAATTATTTAAAAGAAGGGATAAGATTATCATTCGTCAAATATTAATAGTAACGAAAAAAAAAATTTCAGAATGCCTAATTGATTTATAGCTTTAATTTTGTAAGATTTACTAAAACTCCAATTAAAAAAAAAATTCGGGACTTCCCCTAGACCAGCGTTTTTCAAACTGTGAGGGGCGCCTCCTTAGGGAGGCGCGGACTAGTCTAAGGGGCGATCGCCCCCCCACCCGAGAAGAAATTCAAACAGTTATAAAAACTAGTAATCTAAAGAAATTATGATTTCCGCTCTTTAATTTCAATTGAATTTGTTACCAATCAATTTAAATAAATTGGAAAGGGGTCTAAATGGCCATAGATGCCGACAAAGTCCCTTAAATAAAACGTCGCGGGTTCGGACCCAGGCAGTCCGATGATTTTATTTAAGCCATTTGGATACCAGAGGGCTTAAATAGAAATGCCTGAACCCCAAATTGATATATTAATTACAACGGTTATTGTCTAAAATCTTAAATGGCCTGAGTTGCCGAAAAAGACTGTGTGAATGTGTGTGTGAGTGTGAGTATGAATAAGAAAAAAAGTGTGAATGTTTTTTTTTTAATAAAAAAAGTCCTTAAATAAAAAAAAAAAAAAACCGCCCCCCTCCCCGACAAAATTGCATTAATCCGCCACTGCGGCTCATCGAGGTTTTTAATTAAAATAATAAATATGAATAAATAAAATTAATACTTTTATATAAATTTTTATTTTTTAGTATTAAAAATGTTTGTTTTTGTATTATTTTATTAAATGGGTGGGGATGGGGATTAAATATTTTTTTAAGGGAGGCGTTGTAACATAAAGTTTGGAAACCACTGGCCTAAAGTAAGACTCATTCTAGAAAATTATACTATGTGTAAACTCAAACGAGGGAAGTTTCTCGGGGTTTTAATTTTTTTTCTGACTAGACGCGAAGTTCGCCGAAGGCAATCGCTTTGTTAATTATTTTATTTATTAAGATTGGATTTCAAATGGCTTAAATAAGAATACCTGGACCCCAACATATAAATATTCTTAATAACGGTTTATCGTAAAAAGTCTTATATGGTCTCAGTTAAAAAACTGTGTGAATGGGAAAAAAGTGTGACTGTTAAAAAAAAAGATTGGATTAGGGGTTGAAAAATTGAAAAAAATGTTTTTTTAATTTTTTTTAGCTAAATCAAAGCCAAATAATTAGAAAATATTCAAAAAATAGCGTTGATTATTATTTTGATTATGGGATGAAGGGTTGATTATTTAAGAAAGGCCTTGGAATATTCCAAATCACTTGTTGACATTCTTTTCCATCTCTAATTATAGTTAGATTAGAGCAAAGGGAATTTTTTACTTTTAATAAAAGGGAATTGTTATTTTCATTTATTTATTCCTATACAAGAGAGATAAGAGAGACAGGTTCATTCAGTCGAGTGTGTGGCCGGACGACAGGCGGCGAGTTGATTGCTCTTTCTTTAAGTTGTGTTTTAAGTGATTTAAAGTGAATAATTAATATAGTGTAAGCCACCCTGACCACCCCGTCATCCAGCACACCCTCTTGAGAGTCTTATTAAAGGTAATTATTATGCATTTTAACATTGAAAAAAAAAAATGATAGAAACAAATAATTTGACTGCGAAAAACGATTCTCTTGAATATGAAATTAAATATTTTGTATTTCACTAAGGGTAGAGGGAGAATATAAGCTGTTGAAAGGGGAGGGGAGTCTAGATGTCATTGAAAAAAAAATGAATTTTTTATTTTTTATCTTTTTTTTTTCTCACACTTTTTTCTCATTCACACTCACATTCACATTCTTTTTGTCAACTCAGGCCATATAAGACTTTATACGATAACCGTTATTAATTAATAATATACATATTGGGGGTCGAAGCATTTCTATTTAAGCCAATCAAATTTCCTTAATATACTTTTACACAGGGGGCGGATTAAGGATTGAAAATTATGAGGGAGTAATTTCGCGGTGAAGGCTCCGCATTTCCTTAAAAGGGGGAGGGGGAGGAATGAAGGCATTAACCAGGGGGGGGGTTAATGCCTCATTCCCTATAATGCATTAAGATATTAATAATACTTTTACTAAAAAATAAGTGCATTCCGTTTGAGTTAAAGTTTATATTCAATATTTAGCAAATAGTATAGTAGGATAGAAACATTTTAATGTCATTCTAATTACTGGGGCGGGATTAATTTTTGAACATTTCGAAACTCTCTTAAACAGATAATAACACTGGGTAACTTATGAATTTTTACTTTCTCTTGCCTATAAGTATAAATTAATATACATATATGAGAGAGAAAGTTTTGGATTCATGTCAAAAATTCGATGTCGAGACTTTGATGAACATAAACGTTTTGAGGTCCCTTGAATCCAAAAAAATGGTTTTCGCCTCATGGTCTGTCTGTGTGTCTGTTTGGGTTCAATTTAAAGCATGAAGGAATTGAGTTAGGAGGTTGAAATTTTATATTTAAGTTAGGCACCCCCTAAGGCGTGAAAATAAGATTTGAGAAAAATATTTTTCTTCCGGAATTAAAGTTAGAAAAAACGAAGCCAGAATTTTTCTTTAAAAATATATTTTAACAACAGACGTTTCGGCTTTGGTCAAAGCCATCCTCGGATGGCCACTAACAGCTTCGAGGGTGGCTTTTACCAAGGGCCCGGGACGTCTGCTGTTCAAAATATATTTTTAAAGAAAAATTCTGGCTTCGTTTTTTCTAACTTTTATTCCTGTTACAAATTTCACCAGGCATAAAATACCCTCCCTTCTGCTCGTTTTTTAAATTTATTAGGCGCTCCTCCCTAGGGAGGCGCGGACTGAACTAAAGGAGGGCAGATATTATTTTCCGGGACCAATTTCCAAATTATTGCTAGTTTTAATATAAATATGAATAAATAAAAAAATATTTTATATAAATTGATATTAAAGAATTTTTTTGTATTATTTATAAAATGGGAGGGGGGAGGGGGGAGGCGTCATAAGATTAATTATTTTTTAAGGGAGGTGTGGTAACATAAAGTTTGAAACCACTGGCCTAGACTTTCTCGTGTCTCTACAAATGCG
>JAKCPI010003778.1:0-19526 GCA_023213315.1 Euborellia annulipes | reverse complement strand
CAGCATAGAGTTAATTCTAATAACTGAATAATATACAGTGAGGGACAATATTAATTCCAAGTTGTTTTAAATGTAATTATTTCATTGTTTTTAAAAAATTATATATATTTTTAATGGAAACTTTCATGGTTCAAACCTAGAAAATTTCCAATAAAGATTTTCATTTTCTTTTGTAAAAACAATGAAATAATCACATGAGAAAAACGCATTGGTGGGACTTAACTTTGGCGCCCACTGTACATATCATAAAAAATTATTGTCAGGAGAACAGAACAAAATTTGTAATAATAACTAAGACAAAATTACATTTGAATAATATCTGTTAATATTATTTATTATAAAGCTAGGCCTACATGCCCACCTAAAAGTACCCGTTGTGTTTTGATTTGCTTCTTTCAAATGTGCGTGTGCTGGCTTCTTTCAAATGTGTTGTACTGGAAGACACTGAAGGCATAAATGTTAACAACTTGCGTTTCGTAGATGACACTGTACTTTACTTCTTCGAATTCATAACTGGAGACTCTTCTCCGAAGATTTGAGAGGTTAAAAACTAATTCGAAACAACCAGAAAATCCCTACAGTCACTAGATCATAGAAGAAGCGAGTCTGCATTCTCTCCTCTTCTACAAAGGTGGTTACCATGGTCAATGCTCTGCCGAATATAAAATCAATTATCCTTCCCAATGCAACACATACACAAAACACAAGGGAGGCATCGTCGCAGCATCCCTTTGCTGTCCATCTCCTCAACTAATATAACTAATCATTTTCAATCTTCCTTTGTCCCCATGACCTCCCGTGATTGGTACAAGCTCCTCCTGCGTCCATCTTCCCCAAAACCTACAATCTTTCAGACTTTCAAGTCTAATCTCAACAGGCATTTTCTCAGTTCCCGAAGTTGAGCCCCTCTTTCCATGCCTCTCACTTTATTTATTTAATTTTTAATCTATATCCTTCCTGGCTGCATATGACCACTGGTCATTATAGGTCTTGGGATCTTATGCACCCATTTCAAAAAAAAAAAAAAAATCCAGAAAGGAAACAGATACTCCCAGAATTCCTAGTATCATTAATAAACGTAGAAGACAGTGGCGTCATTTCAACTTTTTCTTGAGAGGAACTTTTTTTTCTTAAAATTTACTTACAAATAGGTACTAAAATTTGGCCAAAATATCAATATATCGAATTTAATTGTCTAATTTTGAACAGTTTATATACTCGTAGATATATTTTGGAATATTTTATTTAGAATAATATATAAAAATCAGAGCACTTGGAGGGGGGGGACAAATACCCCTGCCCTTCCCCCCTCAAATGACGCCACTGGAAGGAGACATAAAGAATTTTAGAACAATGGCAGAAGGCGGCAGCCAGGAAGGAGTGTCTCTAAAACAATGAAACTTCCAAAATTTCTTCCTGGTTGCCACCTCCGGCTATTGTTCTAAGATACCAATCACAGCCACTTCCAAGAAAAGAATTGTCCAGTTTATCAGAAAAGCCAGTTCACCTATCCTTAAAGATATTTAGAATTTAAATGCTTTAAGAGGATTATTCCTAATTAAATAATGTTTTGGCCTTCTCAGTCTTCGTCTAGTGTCTGACACTTTAACCATAGAATTAATAATTAATAGTCCAGTGTTGTTTGCAGATGTCCAGGCGAGGGTTCTCCAGGGCATGAAGGCCACTTCGCTGCGTTCACAGCCCCTCGCTGTCATGGCAAATGGTTACGCCTGCCTGGGGATCCCCCTTTCCTCAAAGGTAATTCTCAAGGTATATATATTCCTCAATTATATAATCATTTGTTTATATATATATATATATTTCTAGAAGGTGAAGTTACGGCCAGATGCTCTTCACACCATCAATTTGTCTTCGTCTGATAAACTCTCTTCATTTAGACTAGTCCCCTTTACCTAACATATCGACGACGAGATCTTTTTTCAATCTCCTCTCTAGTTTCTATTTTTCTTTAATTGACATAGAAAAAAAAATGAATCAGATAAGAATGGGAGTTATTTTAGTGATATTTATGGAAATTTTTTACAATCAGAAAAAAAAGAAACTTTTTAAACAATTATTATGGAAATTAGACTGAAAAATTTTTAAGATATTTTTCTTATTAAATTAAATCAAAGTTGATTTGATGTTTTTTTATTTTTGGAGTCTTGATTCAATAAAGAAGAAGAATGAACATATCTAAACCGATATCACATATTAGGCAATATTTCTTCAACTTCTTCATTAAATCATAGTTCTTATTTAATAGAACTTTTTAAAAAATTTTTCCAATAAAATCATAAATTTTCTTGTACAGTGTCAAATTTTCTAATTATAGTACTTCCATCAAAAGGAAATAAAAAAGACATTTAATTTAATTGAGATGAAACTGTACAAGTAAATTATATATTTCAAAAATCAAATATGAAAAAAATTGAAAATTTTGATGATTTAGAATCAATTTATTGGTGCCAAAAAACAAATAATTGTATTGATAAATTTTGTTAAGTATCAATTATTTGTAATATGGAATTTATTTATATTATTATGGTAATTAAAAGGAATAAATAAAATGTGTAAAATATAGTTTAATTACTCTGACGTGAATATTTTAAGCTCTCCCTCCTTAAATATATTTCCATCTTTAAAATAAATTGTGAAAATGTTACAGGTAGCAAGGAAAAAACGTCCATCCGGAATAAAGTGGAACAATAAAAAAGTTTCCGACCAACTTTAGTATATTAGTAACCTTAGCATAAAACTCTTTTTCCTATTATATAAAGAAAATTGCGACCCTGGACTCAAACCAGGACCTCCAAGGGACACAATTTTGCCCAACCATAAACACAAACTCATCTCCCAAATTCTTAAACGATACATTGACTGGCTAATTCACAGTCTTATTTGAACGTTGCAACGCGTTGATTGAAAAAAATCCATCTTTTTCAAACAGAGCTCTATCTAGCTAATTATTCTCTGAAAATTTCCATCCTTTTAGAGATTTCTTTTTCCAATTCATTCGTACTCTTTCTGTGTTATAGTATAGATATAATTCCCCTAGTATAGTGGTTTGTTTATTTTAGAGAATTTAGTATATTGTTTATTCTCCACCATCTAAAGTCAACATTACCATTGTGTTTGAAGTGCTCAAATGTCCAGGAAATTTTGCCTGTTGTCTTTTTGATCATTAGGCTGAAAAGTAGAATGGTCGAAGACTGGGAGCTCCTTCATTATTCTTAAATGATTTTCAGTGGGATTCCACGGCTGTGCTGTGCTGTTATCTTCAGACTATTTTAAAATATTTATCCTGTAAATAAGAAGCAAAAAATCTGGTGTGACTGGCGCACAGCACACAACTTTCTCTTACCCTTCGGTAAGAGAAAGTTGTGCACCGTGCTGGTCACACCAGATTTTTTGTGTCGAGATATATTTAGTTTCCGATAGCACCTTAGTTTCAAACTTGCATTTTAAATGTTGACTGCTTCAAATAAACTATGGTTATTTTTCAAAATTTTAATCTCATATTTGGACATTTTATACACAATATAGAATCGTAAATAAATACAAAATTTCATAAGAATTGGAAAAAAAAATTTTAAATGCGTAAAAAGTTCCAAAGGGGACCCCTTTTGAATCGAAATTAACATACAAATCCCTATAGGAAATTAACATTGGCCAAATGCGAAGATAAGGTAGAAAAATTTAAAACGCGTAGAAAGAGAGAAGATAGTTTTGTGAGAGAGAGAGATATGTTTTCTCCGAAAAAAAAAATGGGCGTTTAAATAATAATTGATTTTTAATCTAATAAAAAGAAAAAGATTTAAATTCGGTTACCATGGCAACCATTTATTTCTCCTATCTTTCCTATGAAGCACAAGAGTAAAGTGTGCTTCAAACAATTTTGAGGGCAAAACGAGAATATACATTTTAAAGAGCATCTAAAAATTAATTGATTTTTGAATTTTAATCAAAATCGTTAGAGCGAATTTTGAGAAAATCGAAAAAAACTGAAAAAGTACATCAGTAAAGTACTAGTACTCTTTGGCCAATTTTGATTAAAAGCTTATTTTTCCGGTCCCGGGAGGTATTTAACTTAAATATAAAATTTCATCCTCCTAGCTCAATTCCTTCATGCTTAAAATTGAACACACACACACACACACACCCACACACACACACACACACACACACACACAGACAGACCATGTCGCGAAAACCACTTTTTTGGATTCAGGGGACCTCAAAACGTGAAGATCCATCAAAATCTCGACATCGAAATTTTGACATGAATCCAATACTTTCTCTCTATATATATATTACATATATACATAGGTAAGAGAAAGTAAAAAGGAAACTTTAGGCAAAGACATCTATATAATCTATAATCCAATACATCTAAGTAACTCTACTATTTGAAAAAGATAATAATGACTTGGAATAAAATTTGGTGTTTATTAAAAAAGATATATTAAATCAACTCGACTTAATCTAAAAAAAAAAATATATATTTCAGGCCAACCTTACTTAATATGTAATTAAATTGTTGTTTTATTCATTTACCAATCATATTTCCTATGTCGTTTTATCCTTATCATCTCTTTGGTGAAGAATTAAATATTTAAAGTAATAAATATATTCTGTTATTGGAAAAATTGATTCCTCTTGAAAAAAAATTCCCTCCAATTATTTAGTAGTAGTGGTCCAACCGTTGATAAATTAGCCACAATTATTGAAATGTTTAATGATTAGTTAGCAACAATCAAATGGGCTGAAAATAAAACACAAGAGAAGTATTATCTTTAGAAAATAGAATAAAATAATTAAAAATTTTATTATGAATTCTTTGTTAATTTAAAAAATAAATTTTTTTAATATATTTATTTTTAATTCAATTTTTGTTTGATTTTTTTTTTTTTAAATAATTAAAATTATATTTATCTACTCGTTAGTCAAATATTCATAGGTATTTATAAATCAAATAAAAATTTTATAGAAAAATTTATTATTATTACTTTTTTAAAATTCAAAATATATTTTTGCAAATAAAAATAATTTTTTTCATTTATTTTTTATTTTTATTTTATCAATAATGGAATATCAAAAACCGACCGAGTCATCCATTATTTGTTACGTCACCTTTCCTTCCACCCACCGGTCAAGGGCTTCGTTTGAGGCAGCCAGTCTCTCTCTCTCCCTCTCAAATTGTGTTTAGTGTTGTGTCTAGTAGCCATTTTATGACTCCTCTACCGACTCTTCTACCGGCAAGAATTCTACTTCACGGGTGAGAAATTTAACAAATTACTTATTTAACAATGCATCTTATAATTTTTTTTATTTGTTATTTCATAATCAAAAAATATGTGAATATTCATTTTAAAAAAGATTAACAATGAGCCATCCCACTTGTTATAATTGAGATTGAAATAAATTTTAAATTAACTTATAATACTTTCCCAAATTTGTTTTCCTATTAATTTCACATATCTTTTGATACTTGTTTCCCACGAAATCTCAAAAAAAATTAAATATATAAATAGAATGAAATATGGAGGAAGGCCGTTGTATAATTAGAATATGAAACAATACTTGATATATATATTACATATATAGGTAAGAGAGTAAAAAAATCTGGTGTGACTGGCGCACAGCACACAACTTTCTCTTACCCTTCGGTAAGAGAAAGTTGCGCACTGTGCTGGTCACACCAGATTTTTTGTGTCGAGATATATTTAGTTTCCGATAGCACCTTAGTTTCAAACTTGGATTTTAAATGTTGACTGCTTCAAATAAACTATGGTTATTTTTCAAAATTTTAATCTCATATTTGGACATTTTATACACAATATAGAATCGTAAATAAATACAAAATTTCATAAGAATTGGAAAAAAAAATTTTAAATGCCTAAAAAGTTCTAAAGGGGACCCCCTTTTGAATCGAAATTAACATACAAATCCCTATAGGAAATTAACATTAGGCCTATGCGAAGAAAAGGTGGAAAGGGAATTTAAAAAGAGTAGAGAGAGACGATAATGTTTGCAAGTGAGAGAGAGACATATATGTTTTCTTTGAAACAATTAAAGACACAAATAAATTTAAAAAAAATGGGAATTTAAATAATAATTGATTTTTAATCTAATAAAAGAAAAAGATTTAAATTCCGTTACCATGGCAACCAGTTCTATCTTTCCTATGAAGAACAAGAGTAAAGTGGTCTTCAGAAGATTTCTACGGCAAAATGAGAATATACATTTTAAAGAGAATCTAAAAAATAGTTCATTTATGAATTTTAAAAAAAATCCTTGGAGGGAATTTTGAGAAAATCGAAAAAAACTGAAAAAGTACATCAGTAAAGTACTAGTACTTTTTGGCCGATTTTGTTCAAAAGCTTATTTTGAGCGTGTGGGAAGGTACCTAAGTTAAATATAAAATTTCAATCCGGTAGCTCAATTCCTTCATGCTAAAAATCTGTCCACACATACAGACACACGCACACACACACACACACACACACACATACATACATACACACACACAGACCAATTTGCGGGACCCACTTTTTTTGGACTCAGGGGACCTCAAAACATGTATATCCATCAAAATCTCGACATCGAATTTTTGACATGATCGCAATACTTTCTCTCCTATATATTTCATATATAGGCTAAGAGAAAGTAATATAAGACTTATTTTGATCTGAATTATTTTAATTTCACCCTTGCTAAGGCGGAATTAATATTTTAAATATTTTTTTTTACTTATAAAAAAAAATTTTCTAATTCTTTAAAATGGAGGCGGCGCCTGAGGCTGGGGTAGCGTCTCCTTTCGCCCCCACCTGGATATGCTACTGGGGAGGGGGATTAATTGTCAGGATAGTTGAAAGACTCTACCTTAAAAATTTTCTAACTACTGTTCTGATCATAGTCATAAAAATGTTCATGTTCAATAAATAATCCAGATTGACTATCAGTACAAATATTATGTGATAATTTTATATTTTCAAGAATATAGTCTATGTAAATCTCAAAAAGACTTAGAAAAAAATTTGGAATGATAAAAGAACTAAATTTATTTTTTGGCACACTTTGTTATAAAGCTCTAGGCGATCTTTCGGGGGACTAGGCACATACTATCTCCAGAATGTCAGGTCAAATAATGCCTCCTTTCATTTGTCAAAAATCTTGAGATCAGGGGAAATACAGATCTTTCTCTTGTTTTAACGAATCAAGAAAGCATCATTCCCAAAAACCTCAAAACTAATATATAATATCGAAATATTATATATTGGTGTACCTATCGTTTAAATCTACATGGCCTAAGATGCTGAAATGACCTAAAAAAAAAATCTTTCTCTCTATATACATATATAGGGTAAGAGAAAGTAAAAATCACGAGAAACTAAATATTTCAAAATTAAACTAAAGTTCACCTAGGGTCTAGTCAGGGATGTATGATTCGATAAGGTTGAAAAGAAAATAAACCAGCGATTGCTTTCCACAGTCATTTATTTATGTAGGATAATGGCTTCTCAAATCATATTTTATAATTTCCTAGCATCCTCCACATTTATATATTTTGAGGCACTAAAAATGGAATATGTTATGCAATCAATTATTAATTTACTGAGGAAATCAAACTGTGGAACTGTTGTCGGTGGAAATCAAAGCCTGGATTATTTTCTCCATTAACCTTAAATTAATAATAATAATAATGTCATTTGAAATTTCTACTTACTTACGTAGGATCGAAATTTCTAATTTATTTATTTATTTATTTATTTACTTACGTAGGATCGAATCAAAATTGACTCCAACTTTTGTTCCTATTCTTTGCAAGTGAACACCAGAAATGTTCTCTCATTTTCTCTTGGCGAATTAAAGAATTCCTATTTTTTACACCTGCAATTTTTAGTAAAAAGACAAAAAGTCTTTCTTTTTTTCCTTTCAAAATTGATCAAAATTTTTTATGAATCCCTTGTTTGAGTTCATACAAATTTAAAAACAAATGTATGTTTTCATGATAGCAGTGGCGCAACCAGGGGGGTTTTTAGGGTTTTAACCCCCCCCAGGAGAGAAAAAAATTCAAATTTCTATATAGGGATCGTGCGTGAAACATAGAGGCAGCACTATAGCCTAAGTAAGCGCTGTCTAGTGTTCTTTTGACAAACTTTGTGGAATGTAAACATTCATTGCAAACAACATAAAATATTTTAAAAAATGGAAAAAATAATAAAATACTGATTTCAACTTGTTGTCAGTAATATTATACGCGGCCACAATGATGAAAAAGAGAAAAAAAATATTCAACTCAAAACATGTCTATGCGGTAGTTGAAAAAACAAATTCTTTTGAAAGTGTCATAAGCGTCAAAGTCACATTTAAATCCAAATCATTCGTTTTATATTCAAGTTCTCATCAATATGAGGAAATAATGAATTTGGAACTTTAGATAAAATTTTAAAGTTCTTAATTCGTTCAATATGTATCCTTACAGAAGCAATGTTGCAGGTTATGTTTCATCTTCTTCTTCTGGGGTGAATAGGTTATTTAGGTCTTTGTGACCAAAAAGAGGATTTATTAGTACTTATTAGTTTATTATTTATTAGTACTAGCAGCTTTTAGTAATTCACGAATTTTTAATCGACGGATACCTCACAAGGATTTTATATTTTTTAAAAATATTTTTGCTTCCAGGAAAAATAGAGGGAATATAAGACGGATGTTCCGATTTTTCGTTGTTTATAAAATGAGTATTACTACAAATTCTCGAATTTTGATTTGCTACCCAGTCTTTTGGATTTTCTCTGAAATGGAAAAAAGTTTTAAGGTTAAGTTTTTATTATGAAATAAATGTCATAAATATTAAGAACCTGGTTAACAAAATGAGTTATTTACATGCGTTGAGTTTAATCTCAAAATTCATTTTAATTATGTAATATATTTGTAATTAATTTTGGACTTAGTCATAATTTTTTACTGTTTTTATCCACTGTTTACGTTTTGCTATTTTCATGTGGCTATCTGGAAATTTATAAAATTCCACTTTCACATCCATTCCAGGTTTCTGAAGTGATGTATTCATTACAGCCACGGATACAGCAATTTTTAGTAAAAGACGACAAAGCTTCAAATAATCCTCAATATATTTAATTAATAATTATTCAAAATAAATTACATGTTAAAGTTCAACAAATTTAAAAACAAATGTATGTTTTCATGATTGCAGTGGCGCAACCAGGTGGGGTTTAGGGTTTAGACCCCCCCCCGGGGATCCAAATTTCTATTACAAATAGAAAAGAAAAATAATTGTATCCTTTTTATTATAAAAAAAAATAATTTCTTAAAAATAAGTTTATTTTATTTAAAAAAAATTTTAACAAAAATGAAAATTGCTTATTTTTCGTAAAGTATATAATATAAAATATATATTATATATAAGAAATAAAAAAAAACTAATTCTTTTGTTATTTCTCCTAAATCATAAAAAACAAAAGACTAATATAAGACTCTACATTCATTTATTGAAATTTGACAATTATTTAAATAAAAATTTTACTTAAATACGAAATATTCTTATTATTAATACATTAATTGCTAATTTCATAAAAATAATGAAGCGGAGACTAATTACAGATTTTTTTCAAAATAAGAAAGCAGATAAAATTTGAAAAAATTTTTAAAATTAGTGAATCAATTACTTAAATACTTTTCCATTTAAGAATTAGATTGTGAAGTCAGTGGCGTACCGAGGGGAGGGGGCGGGGGGGGCGGTCCGCCCAGGCCCCGAGCCGGCATAGGCCCCCATATATTTAAAAAAAAAAATTTAATGAAAATTTCTCTTTGAGACGCCCCGGGGCCGTCAGGGCTCAAGTAAAAACCGAAAAACAGATAAAAAATCAAAATTTAATGAAAATCTCTCTTTGAGAGGCCCCGGGGACTTCAGGGCTCAAATAAAAACCGAAAAATTTAGTTAAAAAATCAAAATTTAATGAAAATTTCTCTTTGAGAGGCCCCGGGGCCCTCAGGGCACAAGTAAAATCAAAATTTAATGAAAATTTCTCTTTGAGACGCCCCGGGGCCCTCAGGGCTCAAGTAAAAACCGAAAAACTTAGATAAAAAATCAAAATTTAATGAAAATCTCTCTTTGAGAGGCCCCGGGGCCTTCAGGGCTCAAATAAAAACCGAAAAATTTAGATAAAAAATCAAAATTTAATGAAAATCTCTCTTTGAGAGGCCCCGGGGCCTTCAGGGCTCAAATAAAAACCGAAAAATTTAGTTAAAAAATCAAAATTTAATGAAAATTTCTCTTTGAGAGGCCCCGGGGCCCTCAGGGCACAAGTAAAATCAAAATTTAATGAAAATTTCTCTTTGAGAGGCCCCGGGGCCCTCAGGGCACAAGTAAAAACAAAATTTAATGAAAATTTCTCTTTGAGAGGCCCCGGGGCCCTCAGGGCACAAGTAAAAACAAAATTTAATGAAAATTTCTCTTTGAGAGGCCCCGGGGCCCTCAGAGCACAAGTAAAAACAAAATTTAATGAAAATTTCTCTTCGAGAGGCCCCGGGGCCCTTGGGGTTCAGGGATATACGGTATTTTAAAAATATTTTTATGTATGGAGGAGAGGGATATTTAAAGATGATTTAAAATCGAATTTCGTTTTTTCACGTCGTAGCCAGGAAAGAGGGGGGAAGGGGTTTCGGAATCTACATCTCCCCCACCCGAAATTTATCTTTACTTTCTCTTAGCTCTACAATTATAATAATATATATATGTTCTGGAAGGTTTCCGCGACCGGATGTATCCGAAGATAAGTTTTCTCGGGTTGTGTCGCGTGTGATGTTGAGATTTACTCGACGTTTCGGCTCTCCTTTTGGAGCCATTTTCAAGAGTATGGAATTAGGGGGGAATTGTTGGGGTGGATTGTTTACGGGGTCGCAGTCTTGCTGGTCCCCAGGTCAATTTGAATGCCTCAGAGGCTTGGTTTGGTCTCTGAGAGCAGGAGGAAGGTTGAGTGTGTGTAATTGCGTTTGTGTTCGGTTTGGGTTGACTAGGGGGCCTCAGTCTGCCTCTCCAAGTCGATGTGTTATTGGTTTGGTTAGTGGATGTGTTAGGAGATTGGGTTTGTTTCTGAGATTTGGATTGGGTGTGTGTATGTGTGATCGTGTCTGTGTTTGATTTAGGTTGATTTTGGGGCCTCAATCTGCCTACTCCCCCCCAGTCGATGTATTGCCGGATGTTTCCGAGGCTTGTGTTTGTCTTTGAGAGTGGGGTTGGGTGGTGGCGGTTGCGTTGATGGTCGAAGTGATTTGTGACAAACCAAAACACAAATCACTTCGACCATCAACACGCAAACCGCCACCACACAACCCAACACATCTCAAAGACAAACACAAGCCTCGGAAACATCCGGCAATACATCGACTGGGGGAGTAGGCAGATTGAGGCCCCAAAGTCAACCCAAACCGAACACAAACGCAATTACACACACTCAACCTTCCTCCTGCTCTCAGAGACCAAACCAAGCCTCTGAGGCATCCAAATTGACCTGGGGACCAGCAAGACTGCGACCCCGTAAACAATCCACCCCAACAATTCCCCCCTAATTCCATACTCTTGAAAATGGCTCCAAAAGGAGAGCCGAAACGTCGAGTAAATCTCAACATCACACGCGACACAACCCGAGAAAACTTATCTTTGCATATATATATATATATATATATATCAGTATAAATATATATCTAGTCAAAACCCCCCCCCCCCAGGAGCAAATCCTGGTTGCGCCACTGCATGATAGTTTAACTTTGATCGAAATCTGAGACTGTTTTCAGGAATGACGAATGCAAAAAGAGGTTGGCAATCAATTTTTAATACTTTCCTAACTTGATTTCGTTTTTAAAGCGGAAAATTTTAAATATTCAAATTTTTAATTAATATTTTTTACTTCAGTGTTAGATAGGACTATTCAAAACCAAATAAAAAAAATCATTGTCTACACAAAAAATCTGGTGTGACAAGCACAGAATACAACTTTTGATTACCGAAGGCAGGGGCGTATATATAGCCTCTCAAAGAGAAATTTTCATTAAATTTTGTTTTTGTTATTTTAATCTAAATTTTTCCGTTTTTACTTGAGCCCAGAGGGCCCCGGGCCTCTCAAAGAGAAATTTTCATTAAATTTTTTTTTTATAAATATACGGGGGCCTATGCCGGCTCGGGGCCTGGGGCGGACCGCCCCCCTCGCCCCCCCCTCGGTACGCCACTGCTCGGTCTCCTATTGATATTTCATGCTGGCGATGAGAAAGTAAGCTAAACTTAATGATTCATCACAAAAAAAAAGATATTAAATTATTTTTTGAAATGTAAAATTGAATTTTATTTCTTGCTACACATGTTAAATATTCATTATTTCTTAAAATTTAATTTTTTTTTTATATATCTTCTCGTCATGCCGAAACATTTGCATAAAATACATCTTATATTTACATAGAATTTCGTGGTCACGCCGACTTGCTACCCCGCGTTTACATAATGGCTTAATAAACTTCTTCGGGAGAAGGATTGTACCCCTTTTCAACGTCAACCATTCTTAATTGAATTGTCTATATAAATAACATAATTATTATTGTCATGAAGCAAAAAGGTTTAAAAAAAAATGATGACTAAGTAAAATATTACGGAAAAAAAATTATTTCCTCATTTATTAATCACTTATTTTGCATTTATTGAAATCAATAAAACTCTTAAAAGCAGTCTTTTTATTTAACAAAGGAACGTTTTCATCTGTTTTTGCATTATTATTATTGTTTTATAATAATAGTCAATTCCAGTGACGTAACGTTTTTTAGCTGCCCCCCCCCCAAGGGCGGATCCAGAGATGTTTCTCGGGGGGGGGGGGGGTAATCTGGTGTGACTCGTCGCACAGCACACTATTTTTTCAAAATTTCGGTAATTTAAAGGCACATTCTGTACTTGATTGGCAGAATATAAATACAAATCAAATTTTTAAGTATTAATTTTCAAAATTTTACATTAAAAATAAATTTTTTTGCGAAAAGGTATTTTTTCAAATCTCGGGGGGGAGTAATTACCCCCTTTACACCCCCCCCCTTGTATCCGCCTTTGGCCCCCCGCAACCTTTATTTCGGGCCCCATTATTAGACCATACAAAAAATATTTTTAAAATACAAGTTGTCGAAGCAGAAATACGGCGCTCAACTACAAAAATATTTTTAAAATACTGTATATCCCTGAACTCTGAGGGCCCGATCATTAAATTTTTTACAGTTTTTATCGGAGCCCTGAGGCGATACAGTTTTTTAGCCCGGCCCGGCCCGTGGGCCCCCAATGTCCGGCTCCCCCCCCCCGCATCGCGGGGTCTGCGGGGGCGTACGTTACGCCACTGGTCAATTCCAATCTTCCTTTGTCCCCATGACCTCGTGATTGGAACAAGCTCCCTGCGCTCTTGCCAAAACCTACAATCTTCTGACTTTCAAGTCTAATCTCAACAGGCATCTTGTCAGTTCCCGCAGTTGAGTTCCCCTTTTATGCTTCTTCTTCTTTTTACTTTCTTACCTATGTATATATGTAATATATATATAGAGAGAAAGTATTGGTTTCATGTCAAAAATTCGATGTCGAGATTTTGATGGATCTTCACGTTTTGAGGTCCCCTGAATCCAAAAAAGTGGTTTTCGCGACATGGTCTGTCTGTGTGTGTGTGTGTGGGTGGGTGTGTGGGTGGTGTGTGTGGGGTGTGTGTGTGTGTGTGTGTTCAATTTTAAGCATGAAGGAATTGAGCTAGGAGGTTGAAATTTTATATTTAAGTTAAACACCTCCCGGGACCGGAAAAATAAGCTTTTAATCAAAATCGGCCAAAGAGTACTAGTACTTTACTGATGTACTTTTTCAGTTTTTTTCGATTTTCTCAAAATTCGCTCTAACGATTTTGATTAAAATTCAAAAATCAATTATTTTTTAGATGCTCTTTCAAATGTATATTCTCGTTTTGCTCCTCAAAATTGTTTGAAGCACACTTTACTCTTGTGCTTCATAGGAAAGATAGGAGAAATGGTTGCCATGGTAACAAAATATAAATATTTTCCCATACTTATAAATTTTACATCTGAATTCAAATATTCCCTACTGCCGGAAACTAAATACATGTCGACACAAAAATCTGGTGTGACAAGCACAGTACACAACTTTCGATTACCGAAGGTAAGAGAAAGTTGTGTGCTGTGCGCCAGTCACACCAGATTTTTCTTTTTTTTTTTTTTAAATAATATTTTCCCCTGGTTGCATGTGACCACCGGTCATTATTGGCTGGGTGCGTACAAAGCCTCTGAGATGGAAGCGCCAACTAGCGATTGCAATTACGCAACGGTTAGTTGGCGCTTCCATCACAGAGGACTTTGAAAATTGGATTGTGAAAAATAGAAGGTTTTTTATTTTCGGCTGCAACTGCTCCTTCTCTATTTATTTATCTTTTGAAGAAGTTCTTCTCTTCTTGCCTAGTTCCGCAGTACGGGGTCGGCACTTTATATACAGTTATATATCACTATGCTAATAGCGTAGTGCCCTTTTGCCTGAATTTTCCATGCAACTTGAGCTTTGAAATTTTTATATAGCTCTTTAAATACATTAAAAATTTGTGTTTTTGTAGAGAGAGTAATAAATTAATCGATTGAGACTCATTAACTAATGAGATCTCTCTTTATCCCAAAGGAGAATGTGAGAGAGAATTCGATCGTGAAATTTCTGATTGACCATACATTAATTAATGAATCAGTTTACTTCTAAAATCAATTTACAAATAGTCCAATTGTTGTCCATTTACCTAAATTGGATTGCCTTTTGGGGCCGATTGCCTCTACATTACAATTAATTAGATTGATCTTTTCAAGTTCAAATAAATCGATTCATTTCAATGTCGTTTATGTATGTATGTATTTTTAAAATATCTCGTCTAAAATTCTAATTTAATATTATAAACTTTTATGACTTTTTGATAGACTTTCTAACTGAACGTATGTAAAATAAATGTTTTACATTTAAATAGAATACATATTTACAAAAGTGTTTTAGGGGTGACGGTAAATAAATACAAACATCAATTTTTAAAATAAGCAGATTTATTTATTGATCTCTCTACTGTTACAAATGAAAGAGAAACAGTTTTTTTTTTTGTTGGGAAAATTAAACAAAATATATGCCTAGTGGCCATCCAAGTATTACGTAAGCAGCTTATGAAGGAGTGCCACATTTGATTATTTTTGTTTCTCTTAAAAAAGGCCGAAAAAATGGAATATTTACGTAAGCAAGGAGGGTTAACGGTTTGCTTATTATTGCTAAAAAATAGGAGAGGGTCTAAAATATAAACAAAATTTGCAATCGTAATACTTAATGGCCTCATAGGAGGCAGGTGGCTGATTTAAAAAAAAATTAAAAATTCATCATTTTTTTCTCTTAAAAATACTCTATCTAGAGATTGTTCCGTATAAAATGAAAGCAGTGGCGGATCCAGAGGTGTTTCTCGGGGGGGGGGGTAATGTGGAGTGACTGGTCGCACAGCACACATTTTTTTCATAATTTCGGTAATTTAAAGGCGCATTTTGTACTTGTTTGCCAGAATATAAATACAAATCAAATTTTTAAGTATTAATTTTTAAAATTTTACATTAAAAATACATTTTTTTTCGAAAAAAAGTATTTTTTTCAAATCTCAGGGGGTAATTACCCCCTTTATCCCCCCCCCTTGTATCTGCCCTTGAATGAAAGCACTATGCAGAACGCATATCTTATAAAAAACTATATTAAAAAATTTCCAGAAATCTAAAATATGCTAAAATTTGTTTTAACTTTATCCTAACCCATCCAAAAAAGTCGGTCCCGCAAATTGGTCTGAGTGTCTATATGGACATTTTTTAAGCATGAAGGAATCTACGAGATTGAAATTTTATAATTAAATATTTTAATTTGGCACCCTATATCTTATAGATAATTTAATTAGTAATCATTGTGTTAAAAAATAATTAATTTTTTACCCTTAATTCCCCCCCCCCCCCCCCCCCCCCCCAATTACCTGGAATCTTTCAAATAATAAATCCCTTGTTTTCCTATGGGAAATAGGGTAAGAGAAAGTACGACATGGTCTGTCTGTGTGTGTGTGTGTGTGTCTGTGAACAAAATATCTCCAGAATGAAAAGAGCTAGGAGGTTGACATTTTATATTTAAGTTAGGCACCCCCCTGGGATTTGACACGAAGTTTTTGGCCAAAGTGCTTTACTGTTGTAATTTTTAAGTTTTTTTCGATTTTCCCAAAATTCACTAGAACGATTTTGATTAAAATTCATAAATCAATTATTTTTTAGTTGTTCTTTAAAATGTATATTCTCACTTTGCTCTCAAAATTGTTTGAAGACCACTTTACACTTGTACTTCATAGGGAAGATTAGAGAAATAGTTGCCATGGTAACAAAATATAAATATTCCACGTTTATAAATTTTACATCTTGAATTTTAATATAAACCTAAGTATCAACGGAAACTAAATATATCTCCACACAAAAAAATCTGGTGTAACAAGTACAGAACACAACTTTCGATAACCGAAGGTAAAAGAAAGTTGTGTGCTGTGCGACCAGTCACACCAGATTTTTTACTTCTGAAATGCAAGTGGTCAAGTTAACTCAAGTGCAATTGGAAATTAAATATATCTCGACATAAAAAATCTGATGTGAGAGAGTGCACAACTTTCGATTACCGAAGAGAATTTCTTGACCATCTCTTTATGATACTAGTATAAAGAGGTCAAACTCTTTTCCGCATTTAAGGTCATTTAGACCCCGTTTTAGTTATTCAAATTTAAAATTAGAACAAGCAATGAGACCTTTGCCAGAACAGATAGCCTACCAAAATAAACAAATATTTTCATTTCATTGTCAACTCACTTAAGTTTATTTTTCTAATAATTTCTACGACTCCATTATAAATTTTTATAAATTAATAAATTTATTTTTTTTTTTAAATAAAATACCATTCTTAAAAAAAAAAAAAAATTATAACTTCCACCCACCCCTCCAGATTACCCCCCCCCCCCGAGAAACACCTTGACCCCAATTAGTAACTAAAAGAATAAAAAATCAACATCGTAGCAGATTTTCATTCAAAGAGGGGATCAAAAGAATTGAGTCGTAACACATGATAGATTTCTATAGTAAATTTCTCTTTCTCGTTTTTTTTCTTTCTCGTTTATTTTATCAACACTTCCGCTCTTCTATATACAACTCATCATATCTCTCCCAAAGCAAAAAAAAAATTCAATCTTTTTGTCTTTCTCTTTGCTATAATTTAATTTTTATAGCATCATCAAGAAAAAATCCCAGTTTTTTTTTTTTTTTTTTTTTTTTTTAAACGAATATTGAATTGAATTCATTCGGACATGATTAGGATCCAAACCGTAGCAGATAAATAAGTTAACACCAACAAATCAATACATCTAAAGACAATATTTTGGGATAGTTACTTATATATTTAACAAATATGACTAATTTATCAATAGAATTGATGTAATCGCAAAAAACAAAATACAACGAAATACAAATGATGGCACAAAAATCATTTTTGAGATTTCCTAAATAAATTTAAAAAATATATAATACATATATCACAAAAAATCTATATATTTAATTGGAAAGTGTCCGTCCGTCTGTCTGTCACGGTTTGTTTTACCAACTTTCAGTTGGAATTTCAAAGTTAAATTTTGATTAGTAATTTAATTTAAAGGTTGAGAATCTTAGAATTTGAAGTGAGATCTATATCTCTATTCTAATCAAATTATAGATAACAAAATTCTTTTGATTCCACTTGCCAGGGGACTGCGCCCCCCGTACCCGCCTTCGGCGAGCAAATGCATCAATTTTATTCTTGCTCATTGTTTGAAAATTTGGAATTGCTCGCCGAAGGCAAAATTTTAAGGTTTTAAATTTACCTCTTTGACTCAACTTCCTTTTTACTCTGGCCAATCAGCGTCCTGATAGGCACATACATACAGGGACAGGAAGCCAGCAGCTCGCGCTTTTTATATAGTAACGATAATAAGTCTAGAAATAAACCATTCGTTTTTTATAATCAGTTAGGAGGCCCTCCTCTCATCGCCCATTTAAGACTTAAACGATACTCGTAATTTATTAATATATATTTAATGGAGGTCCAGCCATTCTTATTTAAGTCATTTGGTTTAAAATAAAATCCTCGAATTGCCTGGGATCCGAATTCGCGACCTTTGGTATACCATGGGGAACATAAACATTTGCACCCTAACAGGTTTGCAAGACGCCTACTAGTTAGGCAGCCCAATCGACTCACCACTACATATGCAGTGTCTGTGTGAATTTACCTGAGCTAAGGTTCTGAGGGTCTTTTATGATAGACCATAAACCAACCCTTTTGAACAATCTATATATGCGATATAGCGTCAAGCCTTTTCATATCAAATGAATTTGATCTCAAATTAATAGAATTTCAACATTTTAATTAATCTTATCTTCTTATTTGGAAAAAATTAACTTATTTCACAATTTGAACGAAACTTGTGTCCCAATTTTTAGTAAAATTTTTCCGATATCTATAGACCTTTACACCAGGTAATAATATCTCGAGGGCGTTAAAATATTCTTATTTATATTCTTAAAAAAAAAAAAAACTGTTATTTCGGATTTTGTAACGAGAGGTCTTACAACATAGAATGTGGCATGTTCAGGAACAATAGAGTAAAATTTAAATAAAATAAGAGAAAGTAAAAATTTGCGAATCCTTCTTTCTATCTCGCAGTAGGCAATACGACTCGATGAAATTTAATAAATAATTGCCTTAAAATTGGAATCTGTTTCAAATTTTGTAGTAAATACTTCAACCGGAAGTAGGCCTACTTTTACCAGAATTATACGAAGTATTTTAAAATGTAATATTTTTTAGTAAAGAAAGTGAGAAAGAAATGTACCTTCCCCCTCTTTTGGGTAGCAAAGTGGCGAAAATATATTTCAATTCTTTGCTACTGATTCTAGCCTATTAATTTGTTGCTCCGCCTATTTAGTAAATGTATGGTATATGTTTAGTGAAACTTTCCAAACCCTTCTTACCAAGAATGGAATTAGGCCACTTCAAAGTCAATAACCAGATTAAAATATTTTTAAAAGGTAATTTTATAATCTTAAGGTAAGTACTAACTACTTCCGGTTGAAGTCCTTGTAATCACTCCAAAATTTGAAACAGATTTACAATTTTAGGTAATTTACTAAATTTCACCGATCTGGCTACTTGCATCGCGAGATCGAGAGAGGAACTCGAAATGATCTATTTAAAATATATCTATTTTTTCCAAAGGGACTATTTCATGGCTTCTTCATAAATACCTCCGGAACCCTAGCTCAGGTAAATTCACTTTTGAACACTGCATATGTAGTTGTGATGCAGTCGGGATTGGGCTGCCCTAACTAGTAGGCGTCTTGCAAACCTGTTAGGGTGCAAATGTTTA
>JAKCPI010003777.1:0-21558 GCA_023213315.1 Euborellia annulipes | reverse complement strand
TTTCCTTCCATAGAGCCAATGTTAAATCCCTATAGGGATTTTGATTCAAAAGGGTCCCCTTTTGGAACTTTTCACACATTTAAAAAGTTTTTTTTTCCAATTCTTATTAAATTTTATATTTATTAAAAAAAAATATATATATATTTATCTAGGATTCTCTATTCATATATAAAATATCCAAAAAATCTGGTGTGACTGGCGCACAGCACACAACTTTCTCTTACCTTCGGTAATCGAAAGTTGTGTTCTGTGTTTGTCACACCAGATTTTTTGTGTCGAAATATATTTAGTTCCCGACAGTACGGAACATATGAATTCAGATGTAAAATTTATAAGTATGGGAAAATATTTATATTTTGTTACCATGGCAACCATTTCTCCTATCCTTCCCTATGAAATACAAGAGTAAAGTTGTCTTCAGAAGATTTCAATCGCAAAATGAGAATATACATTTTAAAGAGCATCTAAAAAATAATTGATTTTTGAATTTAAAAAAAAATCGTTGGACCAAATTTTGAGAAAATCGAAAAAAACTGAAAAAGTACATCAGTAAAGTACTAGTACTCTTTGGCCGATTTTGATTAAAAGCCTATTTTTCCGGTCCCGGG
The DNA here is from genome assembly GCA_023213315.1 of Euborellia annulipes. Taxonomy (NCBI): domain Eukaryota; kingdom Metazoa; phylum Arthropoda; class Insecta; order Dermaptera; family Anisolabididae; genus Euborellia; species Euborellia annulipes. Next base: position 20,950 of record JAKCPI010003777.1, on the reverse strand, counting down.
GGTGTTTAACTTAAATATAAAATTTCAACCTCCTAGCTCAATTCCTTCATGCTTAAAATTGAACACACACCCACCCACACACAGACCCCCACACACACACAGACAGACCATGTCGCGAAAACCACTTTTTGGATTCAGGGGACCTCAAAACGTGAAGATCCATCAAAATCTCGACATCGAATTTTTGACATGAATCCAATACTTTCTCTCTATATATATATTACATATATACATAGGTAAGAGAAAGTAAAAATGAGATTGAAATTTTGAAAAATAACCATAGTTTATTTCAAGCAGTAAACATTTAAAATGCACAGACCCTATGGAAATATAGAATCAATTCACTTTTTTACTTATTACTTTCTCTTACCTATGTATATATGTAATATATATATAGAGAGAAAGTATTGGATTCATGTCAAAAATTCGATGTCGAGATTTTGATGGATCTTCACGTTTTGAGGTCCCCTGAATCCAAAAAAGTGGTTTTCGCGACATGGTCTGTCTGTGGGGTGTGTGGGGGTGTGTGTGTGGGTGGGTGTGTGTTCAATTTTAAGCATGAAGGAATTGAGCTATGAGGCTGAAATTTTATATTTAAGTTAAACACCCCCCGGGACCGGAAAAATAAGCTTTTAATCAAAATCGGCCAAAGAATACTAGTACTTTACTGATGTACTTTTTCAGTTTTTTTCGATTTTCTCAAAATTCGCTCTAACGATTTTGATTAAAATTCAAAAAACAATTATTTTTTAGATGCTCTTTCAAATGTATATTCTCGTTTTGCCCTCAAAATTGTTTGAAGCACACTTTACTCTTGTGCTTCATAGAAAAGATAGGAGAAATGGTTGCCATGGTAACAAAATATAAATATTTTCCCATAGGCCTACTTATAAATTTTACGCCCCCGAGTTTGGCGTAGTAGGTAGCGTGCCTACCTCCTATACCAAACGTCGCGGGTTCGGACCCAGGCAGTCCGATGATTTTATTTAAGCCATTTGGATACCAGATGACTTAAATAGAAATGCCTGAACCCCAAATTGATATATTACTTACAACGGTTATCGTCTATAGTCTTAAATGGCCTAAGTTGCCGAAAAGACTGTGTGAATGTGTGTGTGAGTGTGAGTGTGAATGAGAAAAAAGTGTGAATGTTTTAAAAAAAAAAAATAAATAAATAAATTTTACATCTGAATTCAAATATTCCCTACTGCCGGGAACTAAATACATGTCGACACAAAAAAATCTGGTGTGACAAGCACAGTACACAACTTTCGATTACCGAAGGTAAGAGAAAGTTGTGTGCTGTGCGCCAGTCACACCAGATTTTTTTTACTTAACAACTGTTTGAATTGTAAGTGGTCAAGTTAGAAGGTTGTGCTCTGCGATCAGTCACACCAGATTTTTTAAGGCTAGACTTTAATTTCTATTATAATATTTCAATATGAATATACAGGTATTTATTTGATGACTATATTCGTATAAATATCTAAGTTTTTTATTTTTGAACAAATTTCATTTTACAATATTAGTTACATTTGTTGAATTTTTCACCTGTCTCCTAAAGTGTCTAATTAAATCCCATCTGAGAATATTTCTTTTTACAAATATCACATTGCCATTTCACCTCAGTGGAATTTCTGATTAACTGTTGAGTATTTATTAAAAAAGTTTCTAACATTCACACGGCCCTTCATTTTTCGATATTTTATGATATGACAAATTTCTTCTCACAAAAACAACACAATGGAGAACAATTTGCCTCCGGGTGTGGGGGTGGGGGTTGGATGATCCGGCGATTAAACCTCCCCCCTACCCATTGATAAGATCTTTTAAAATTTTAAAACACTATCAGGTCTATTCTCTAAAAACAGGCGTTAAAATTTAAAATAAACAATTGGGTGTTAAAAAGTAATGTAGAAACAATCAGCGTTAAAAAAAATGCTATTCTCTAAACAAAGTTTTAACAGCGACGTTAACATGTTGCTTTTATTTCAAAGCTATCAAAATCATAACCTTACTTTTTAGGTTAAGGACGCCTTGTTTATTTTAAACACGACGTTAAAATATTGAAGGCACCCCCTAGACATGGCATTAATTTTTAACACTATTTACTAAATGTTAACGCTTTGGCTTTAAAGTTTTTGTTTACAGAATAGCTATTTGAAACAAGGAAGTGATTTTGAATAGCATTTTTTAACGCTTACATTACTTTTTAACACCCATTTGTTTATTTTAAATTTTAACGCCTGTTTTTAGAGAATAGACCTGTATATTTCTTTTCTATCTTTTGAAACAATAAACCATTATAGCCAAATCATTATTTTTATTAAAAGGAATCGAGTAAAAAATTAAATAAACAGGAAATGAAGTTAAATTAATTACGACAAAAATTTAACTTGATTAAAGAATACTTTTAAACGGGGCTTAGACCTTTACGATCCAATGAACTTATTTGAATTAGGTTTCTATAAATTTATCTCTCTAATTTGGTGCTGCCTTACACATCTGAATAGAATAGAACCTTAGAGCGGAGACATTGAATCCTTTCACGTGAATGTAATCATATAGCTATGTAACTATGACTCTTCTCTCTACCGTTAATTTTCAAAGCTATTCGAATCACATCAAGTGAATTAATTGAATATATTCACAATAAAAATTTTTTTGTTTGTTATAATCTATGTTAAGGGGAGGGAGGTTCAGGAGCGACGTCTAAACGTACTTAAAAAAAAAACCAGACTATTATAAGGAATTTTTCAATGCGTTTTTTTTTTTAAGAATTAAATTCATAAGAGATTATTTGGACATCGAGCTATAATTTTTTTTAATGACTTATAAAAAAATTAAGGAAATTAATTCTTTTGTTATCAAGCAAATACAAAAAACAATCTGTCCCAATAATCTTTAATTTTTTTTTTAAATTTAAAAATGAATTTATTGTTATTATTAATCACATATTAATTAAGAAATTTTTTAAAATAAGCTTAGATGATTTATTTAAAATTCAACTGTCAAATTAGTTCAGCATTCTTGCAATAGATGGCAGGCTAGTCTAACAGCTGATCCTCTTTTGGCCTATATCTGGCCTATATTTATATATTTTTATGCTTTTATAAAAGATACATAATATATAATAACATTTATAAAGTATTTATTGTTAAAAGATCAATGAAATTCAACCAAATGCATTAAATATTATTAGCTACCATTCTGACATCTCTTGGCAAATTTTTGAATTACTTGATATTTGGGCATACTTTTAATGACACACAACGCCATCTTAGCGGGAAAACATGCGTAACCACTTCGCTCCCGTAGCCCCTTAACATATTTTATTATGGTAATTTCTTCTCGATTTAATGAATAAATGATCAATTTCAAAATATCTGAACTGATATAATTTATTTATATAGAAGTGATCGACGCGCGGGGCGGCAGGCGAAAGCAAGGGCACCCCCAAGCCAAGGTGGAACTGTATACGCCGAGGGCTGCGTGGCTAATTGCATCATGCGAACTCTGGATGGGCGACCTCGGGTTTAAATTAGCCTTCTTGTGGCATGCGGGGCTCTGCTGCAAGTGACACGATATTTCCCTAGCTACTCGTGGGAACTGTATGGAGCCTCAGAGTAAAAAAAATCAAGAGGGAGGTGCCCCTCCGCGTCACCAAACAGGCAGACAAACGGCCTGAAAATGAAAATGAAAATGAGCCTCTGGAGGAGAGCTTACTATGAAGTCCTCCTAGCTCACCTCAAATAAGAGGAAAACCGAAAGGATAGGGAGCTCAGCTGCTCACTTAATCTGAGCCGGGGGTCGGGGACGTCAAAATCCTCTCCCCGGTGTGGACTCGGAGCAGAGGGGCGATACCTAAAACAAAATACAAAAAAATGAAGCCCATGAACCTGGGATTCATACAAGTGAATCTTCATCGCTCGATCGCAGCATCGGGGGTATTGAGCAAAAAAGATTCACAGAGGACAAAAATGATATAGCCCTCATACAAGAACCATGGGTGAATAACAGAAGAATTAGAGGTCTTCCACACTCATGTAAGTTAATTTATAATGATAAATGTGAAAAGCCCAGAGCAGCAATGCTCGTTCACTAAAGACATCAACGCTCTTTCCATTTCCAGGAATTTATCACAAGGGATTTGGTAGCTGTAAGCATAGAAATCCCTAAAAAGGGGGTATGCAAGAGGCGATTATAGCGTCGGCATACTTTCCCCGGAGAGGAAGAAAAGCCTCCCCCAGTTGAACTGGAAAAAACTTGTTGACTTCTGTACAAGGAACAACAAGAAATTCATCATAGGCTGCGACGCGAATGCGCACCACATAATATGGGGAAGCAGCGATACCAATAAAAGAGAGGGAGTTCTTATTTGACTATTTACTTTCCAACTCAATAGATATAATAAATAGGGCCAACAAACCTACTTTTTGTAACAATAAATCGTAAAGAGGTTTTAGACGTAACCCCCTGAGCAAGTCCAGCCATCAGTGACAAAATCACTAACTGGCGGGTATCAGACGAGGTATCAATGTCATGACCATAAACAAATACTTTTTAACTTAGAAGGCAGATTGCATCCAGGAAGTAAGGTACAGAAATCCCAGACTCACAAACTGGAGTCTTTATAGATTGCACTTGAGAAAGGAGGATCATGGGAGTAAACGAGGTACATAGGTAGCACACTTGCATCTAGACTCCTAGTGCCAGAACCCTGGGAAGATGCAATACTCAAAGCTTACAAACAAAGTTGTCCGTTAAAACCTAAGAAAGGCAGAAAGAGACGTGGCCTGGTGGAACGGGAAACTTGAAAAACTAAAAGCAAGGTCAGAAAGCTCTGCCAATAAAGCCAAAAGAACTCCAGGAATGGGATGAATATAAAAAAATCCTTACTGGAGTACAAAAGCAAACAGAGATAAGAAGATCAAAGAGAAGATCTTGGCGAACATTCTGCGAGGGCATAAACGACATGCCCACAGCAGCAAGATTACAAAAGGTCTTGGCAAAAGACCATACAAACAGCATAGGACTGTTACAAAAAGAAGATGGGAGCTATACAAAGGGACCGAGTGGAAACACTAAAGGTACTGCTAGAAACCCACTTCCCAGATTCTACTAGTGTGGAACCCAACAGTATGGAAGAGGATACTATAGAAACTCCTCCTCCTACTACAAGAATAATGGGCAGAGGATCAAAAATCTTCACCCCAAAATAAAATGAGCCGGGCAATAAATCCTTTGAGCCCTACAAAGCTCCGGGAAGGGATGGTATAAGTATCCTGCCCTTCTTCAGCAGGGTTTGGAAGAGATACTAAATCCCCGCTTTAATGAAAATATTTAGGACAAGTTATGCCCTAGGTTACATCCCTAAGGGATGGAGGGATGTAAACGTAATCTTCCTTCCTAAGGCGGGAAAGCGCGATCAAACACGCTCCCGGAAATCCTATAGACCAATTAGTCTGACCTCGTTCCTACTTAAAACATGGAAAAGATCTTAGACTACTATATAAGAAGCGAGATTTTGACAAAAAAGACCGCTTCACGAAAAACAACATGCCTATCAAACAGGCAAATCCTACAGTGACAGCTCTTCACAATCTTACACAATGGATTGAAGAGTCAGTCAACAATAAAGAAACAGCCTTGTTCTTTATGTAGCTTCTTTAGATATAGAGGGAGCTTTTGCTGACAACACCTCCTATGAGACTATAGAAAGTGCTTTTAATAAAAAGAGAGAATAGATATCTCTACCACAAAATGGATAAAACATATGCTAGAAAGCCGAAAGGTAACAGCAAAAATAGGAAGCGAATCCAAGACAATAAGGACAGCTAGGGGATGCCCACAAGGTGGGACACTGTCCACCACTGCTGTGGTCCTTGGTCGTGGACGAACTCCTAGAAATTCTGACACAGAATGGATATGAAACGATAGGCTATGCAGATGACCTTGCAATAACAATAAGAGGAAAACATGAAAGCACATTGTGCGAACTCATGCAAAGTGCCACTCAAACTAACCTACATAGATGGTGCCAAAAGGGAGGACTAAATGTCAACCCCTAACAAAGTAATTATCGTCCCTTTCACAAGGAAGCGAAAATTAGCTCTAAAAGAACTAAAACTTGGAAACACGATAATAAAGACTTCGAAAGAAACGAGGTTTTTAGGTGTGATCCTAGACCAGAAATTAAACTGGAACTCACACCTAAACAATACAATTGAAAAAGCGACAAGAGCTATGTGGGAATTGCACAAGGCTCTTTAGCAAAACATGGGGTCTAAATCCAAAGATGACCTACTGGTCATACACAGCAATAATAAGAACCCATGGTCACATATCCATCTGTGGTATGGTGGCCAAAAGTAGAAGAGGGAACAACTCAAGCTAAATTGCAAAAACTGCAAAGGATGGCTTGCATAGGAATAACAGGAGCCATGAGAACCTGCCCCACCCGCAGCACTTAAAATCCTGGTTGGCCTAACTCCTCCTACACTTACATGTAAAAGGAGAGGCCTTGGCAGGACTGTTGACGATGGGAATTAAAAATAATATAAGGAAAACAGGGCATACAAGAATCCTGGAGGAGCTACCTAAAAATAGCATACTCAGAGGACCGCTGGATGCCATGCCAAAAACAATTGACTTCGAAAAGGGCTTTGAAGTGGTTTTAAAAACCCACTAGGCACTAACAGTCGAAGATCAAGACAAAAAGGATCAGTAAGTTGGTATACTGACGGATCCAAAACAGATGCTGGAGTGGGTATAGGGATAAAGGCCCTAACTGTAGCCTTGTAAAAGCCCTTGGCACCTCAGCAACAATCTATCAGGCAGAAATTATTGCCATAAATACATGCGCCCAAGAGATCCTTAAAAAAGGACCTCGGGGAGCAAATATAAATCCATTCGGATAGCCAAGCAGCCTTAAAAGCGCTAAAATCACTATGCCTTTAAATCGAGACTGACTTGGGAATGCCTAAATTCTGTAAAGGAGCTGGCTACACACAACTAGTGTCAACCCTTAAATGGGTGCCAGGACATGCAGGAATACAAGGCAATGAAGAAGCAGACCAACTAGCAAGGATGGGAGCTTGAAATACTCCTTTCACAGGGCCCGAACCAGCCTGTGGGCTGTCGCATAAGCACCTAAGACTGGAAATCGGACGGTGGAAGGAAGACGAAAACAAAAAGCTATGGGCAAAAAACCCAGGCTTAAGACAAGCGAAGAAGTTTATAACACTTCCGCAACAAAATGTAAAGAGACTTATCGCTCCTAAACGAAATGAACTAAGACTGTTAAGTGGTCTTCTAACAGGACACTGTCCTTTAAAATATCATCTAATGAAGATGGGCAGAGCGGATGACGATATATGTCCGCCTCTGCAATCTGACAAAAGAAACGGCCGGAACACATCATGTGCCGAATGTATTGCACTCAACCCCGTCAAAGAGAGGCTAATTTTCGAAAGGGCTGAAATAAAACCTGAGGAAATATCAAAAGCCTCTCCAAAAGATATACTGGCCCTGGTAAAAGGGACGGGTCTATTCTAAGGACAAATATTGGACAACAAAGGATAGAACAAAAGATCAACTAATGGTCGCAGTTCAAAGTGCCCTTAGGTCCATAATAATAATAATAATAAAAAAATATAGGACACGTGTAAATAATCTTAAGCAAATGATGTTGATCACGTGTCTATAAGTTACAAGGGGATAATCTCAATGGCCATCTGTTTGTTGTTATATGCTCAATTTGAATATTACTATTTAGTAGAGAGAGAGAGAGAGAGGAAATGACATTTCGATTAAGCGCCACGATGTCCCCGTGTCCGAAGTTAATTCTAAATCTAATGCCAATGTATGTTTGTGTGTGGGTGTGTGTAGTACAAAGTTAAAGTAATAACCAGCGTTTGTGTTTTGCTGAATCAACCAAATTACTTCCCATTCCCCCTTCTCTCTTTACTATTCGTTCATTCACTGAATTGAATTGTGAAATTTACGCGATTTCCCGTATAAATAAACACATCTTTCTTTTTTTTTCCAGCTCATTTTTACTTTCTCTTACCTCTATATATATGTTAATATATAGAGAGAGAAAGTATTAGATTCATGTCAAAAATTCGATGTCGAGATTTTGATGGATCTTCACGTTTTGAGGTCCCCTGAATCCAAAAAAGTGGTTTTCGCGACATGGTCTGTCTGTGTGTGTGTCTGGGTGCGGGTTCAATTTAGAGCATGAAGGAATTTAGCTAGGTCGTTGAAATTTTATATTTAAGTTAGTCACCCTCCTAGGGCGTGAAAATAAGCTTTTAAACGAAAACGGCTAAAGAGTACTAGTACTTTACTCATGTACTTTTTCAGTTTTTTTTCGATTTTCTCAAAATTCGCTCCAACGATTTTTTTTTTTAATTCAAAAATCAATTATTTTTTAGATGCTCTTTGAAATGTATATTCTCATTTTGTCATTGAAATCTTCTGAAGACCACTTTACTCTTGTGCACCATAGAAAAGATAGGAGAAATGGTTGCCATGGTAACAAAAATATAAATATTTTCCCACACTTATAAATTGTATATCTTGAAAATATCGAATGTACCGTACTGTCGGAAACTAAATACATGTCGACACAAAAAATCTGGAGTGACAAGCACAGAACACAACTTTCCATTAGCGGAGGTTAGAGTAAGTTGTGTGCTGTGCGCCAGTCACACCAGATTTTTTTATTTTGATTCAACTTCTTTTGACAATAATGTGATATGTTTTACAATATGCTAAAGGTAAGGGTCGCTGGTGTCTGAGGCAGCCATTTAGCTTTCAATTTGCATAACTCAGCCTTCGAGTATATGTTGAATTTTTTGCCAAGGTCTCTGTTAAATTAGCCCGAGCCAAAAGTTCTGTGTACGATTTACCAAAGTGGTGATATTAGAAACATAACTCTTTGCCCCAGCAACCTAACTTCACGTATAAAAATAACAGAGTCATTCTTCAATCTATCCCTTTTTATTTTCAATTTCAATATATTGTTTCATCCTCAGAACGTTAATTAAATCGTCACCCGTGAGCGAAACGTCATTAACTAATAAATAAAATAGCAATTATCTTCTCGCTTTATTCTTTCTAAAACCAGGGATAATAATCCATTAAATTTGATAGCCAATAAACGTAGGCACCCCTTAAATGTCAAAATAAATCAATACTAATGAGAGATCAGATTAATCATATTTAAATAAGACAATGGGGGACGCGAGCGAGGATAAGTTCAATTGATGTGATGTGTGATGCGATGACCGACCAATCATGATTATCATCTGTCTAGTTAATTATCTTGAATTCTAATAAAAGATTTTAAAAAAATTCTGGTGTGACTGGCGCACAGCACACAATTTTCTCTTACCGAAGGTGTGCTCTGTCACACCAGATTTTTTGTGTCGAGATATATTTAGTTTCCGATAGCACCTTAGTTTCAAACTTGCATTTTAAATGTTGACTGCTTCAAATAAACTATGGTTATTTTTCAAAATTTTAATCTCATATTTGGACATTTTATACACAATATAGATTCGTAAATAAATACAAAATTTCATAGGAATGGGTTAAATGCGTAAAAAGTTCCAAAGGAGACCCCCTTTTGAAACCAAATTAACTTTACTCTTGTACTTTTTTTTTGAATTTTTTTTTTCCTATAAAACATTCACACTTTTTTCTCATTCACACTCACACCACACATTCACACTGTCTTTTCGGCAGCTCAGGCCATATAAGACATTTACGATAACCGTTATTTATGAATTTATATATATTAGGGTCCAGGCATTTTTATTTAAGCCTTCTGGTATCCAGATGGCTTAAATAAAATCATCGGACTGCCTGGGGTCCGAACCCGCGACGTTTGGTATATGAGGTTAGCACGCTAACCTCTACACCACGCCCCGTGGGCTACTCTTGTACTTAATAAAGAAGATAGGAGGAATGGTTGCCATGGTAACAGAATATAAATATTTTCCCATGTTTATAAATTTTACATCGCTCTCGGGGTTGGTGTAGAGGATAGTGTGTTAGCCTCGTACACCAAGAGTCGGGGGTTCGCATCTCAGGCAGTCAGATGATTTTATTTAAGCCATCTGGATACCAATTGGTTTAAATAAGAATGCCTGGACCCCCAATATGTATATTGATTAATACCGGATAGTGTGTGAGTGTTAAAAAAAAAAAAAACATTACATCTTGAATTCTAATATATCGGCTGAAACTAAATATATTTCTACCCCAAAAAATGTAGTGTGACAAGTACGGAACACAACTTTCGATTGGGTGCTGTGCGACCAGTCACACCAGATTTTTTTAACCCTTATCTTATCTTTCCAATCAAGTACAAGAGTAAATTGGGATTCAAACAATTTCAAAAGCAAAATGATAATATACATTTTAAAGACCATCTAAAAAATAATTGATTTTTGAATTTTAATCAAAAACGTTGAAGTTAATTTTGAAAAAAAAAAAAAAAAATAAATCTGAAAAAGTGTATCAGTAAAGTACTAGTACGTATTGGCCGATTTTATTCAAAAACTTCACGTCCCAGGGAGGGTACCTTACTTGAAAATAAAATCTCAACCTCCTAGCTCATTTGCTGCATCATCAAAATCGAAATTTACTTTCCAACACTTTCTATATATGTATATATATATATATATATATATATATATATATATATATATATATATAGGGAAGAGAAAGTAGCCTATTATAGGAAAATTAAGAATCTATATATATATAATAGCGGCATGTCCGTCTGTCTGTCTGTCACGCTGTGTTTGACCAACTTCCCGTTGGAATTTTGAAACGAAATTTTGCAGTCTTATAGAGGACGTTATGGACAGGCCAGGAAAAATACTCAGGTCCCGAAATTCCTATAATTTTTTGAGTTATTAATTCTTAAAGTTACTATTTCTCCCATAGGAAATGTATAGAGAAATATCTATGTATTCTTTGCAGTTGTGTATTCTTTGAATGTAAACAAATCTTCAAGCAGGCACTGGATTGGAATACGTAGTAATAATAATTTTCTTTGCCCCCGGGGCGTGGGGTAGTAGGTAGCGTGCCTACCTCCTATACCAAACGTCGCGGGTTCGGACCCAGGCAGTCCGATGATTTTAATTAAGCCTTTTGGATACTAAATGGCTTAAATAAGAATGCCTGGACCCCAATAAATATATATTATATCAATAACGGTTATCGTAAAAAGTCTTATATGGCCTAAGTTGCCGAGAAGACTGTGTGAATGTGAGTGTGAGTGAGAAAAAAAGTGGGAGTGTTAAAAAAAAAAGGCTAGGGTCCGCCGCAGCCAGCTGGTGGGGGGTCCAGTGGGGCAAAGCCTCCCTGCCTAGACGCGAAGCCCACCGAAGGGGGGTGGCGCGGCTAGTTTATTTATATAAATATATTAATTTGTGTGTGCCAGGCATTTCACTTTATTAATTTGAGACCATTTATTTATAAAAAGCTTCTGATTGTGGATAAATATTATGCATGCATTCCACCCTCCACCAGTGTTATTATTTCGAATAAAATTGAATATTTTAAATCATATATTTGAATAATTTAACTTTTTTTTGCATCTCCCCCCCCCCCACACCCTTTGAAATGCTAAAAATAATTGAAAACAGTTTAAGTCTAATAAATATTAATAAGGCATTATTTTCTATACATAGGAGAGAGAGAGAGAGAGAGAGAGAGGGAATACTAAAATTGAAACCTAATAACTTCAATTAAAGCTTAAGGGAAAGATTTATTTTGCCTATAAAGTGTTTAATTTATTTATTTTTTTTTTTTTTGGAGAGGGGGTGGGGAGAGATTTGTTGCTTTGTGCATAAATTGATCAATACAACAAATAAATTAAAGTGAATTGAATACGATTTTATTATTAAAATTGAGAGAATAAAGAGAAGAAGAGAACATGCAGGCACTTTTCAATTGAACAAAAAAAATCTGGTGTGAATGGTCGTAATCGAAAGCTGTTGTTCTCTGCTTGTCAAACCAGATTTTTTTTTGTGTCGAGATATACAGTAGAGTCTCGCTAATCCGAACTTCCGGTTAATCCGAACTCTTTTTCCGTACGATTTTTTTTTTTTTAAGAGGAATATAAATGAAAATTAGACTTTAAAGGAACTTAATTTTATTAATTATTATGAAATATTTATTTAGAGTTTAATATCAGCGACAAGTTTCACGGTTTACAACGTTATAAATACGACTTTATTATCAAAATTAACTAATTCAAGCTTACAATTCCGGTTAATCCGAACTTCCCGATAATCCGAACGACCCTCGGTCCCAATTAGTTCGGATTAACGGGACTCTACTGTATTTAATTTCCACCAATATATTAGAATTCAAGATGTAAAGTTTATAAAAATCAGGTATGGTTGGTGCACAGCACACAACTTTCGAAAGTTTTGTTCTGTGCTTGTCACACCAGATTTTATTACTTAACAGTCTTATAAAAATCGCTCTTTATTAAGCCTCACCCTGTATATTTTTTCGGTACCAGATTCAATTTAGTTAATCTTTTTCTAAATTAATTGTTTAGAATAATTTAATCCCTCAAAATTTCATCGTTCAAGAAGCGAGATTTCTATCTCTCTACTCTTCCTCGCCCTATTCCCGCGATGCGGGGTCGGCGGACCTAACTTTCTCCCTCCAGCCCTATCATTAGTTGTTGCGACCGGAAGAAATAGGACAGGCCGGCCCGTCGCACGGTCTGACCCCGTTGAAAAGAGGAAGGAAGAGACAGGCAAATAAAGAACTGAAGGACTGCCTGTACCAGCCCGGGCAGCTCGTGGTCGCCATCCACATACCCACAAGATGTGGGCCCCTGATTTCTAAGGCCCTATTAACTATAGTTTTGAATTATGATATTTACGAGTCATTTTTTTATAATAATGAAAAATTTTTCAATTGAACCAAATCAAAATAGGCAAAACTAATGTGGTACTTTATCATATTGATGATTTTTGATAAGACTAAAAGACTAAAAAAGCTTAAAATAAAAATAAAATAAAAAAAGATTTTTAAAAAAATGCTTTTATTTAAATTGAACTAAAAAGAGAGAAATAAGAGAGAAATAATTTAATTGTTCTTGTTAAAATTTTTTAATATTCATGACTTAAAATAAAAGCGTGGGGCGCGAGCCTCGGAATCACTTCGAAGCGCCCCACGCTTTTATTTTAAGTCATGAATATTAAAAAATTTTAACAAGAACAATTAAATTATTTCTCTCTTATTTCTCTCTTTTTAGTTCAATTTAAATAAAAGCATTTTTTTAAAATCTTTTTTTTATTTTATTTTTTTGTTATTTTCTTACCTATATGATATATATATAATATATAGTAAGAAAGTATTGCGATCATGTCAATAAAAGTCGATGTCCGAGATTTTGATGGAGTCCAAAAAAGTGGGCCCCGTAAAATTGGTCTGTCTTTGAACAAAATATCTCAAGAACGGAAAGAGCTAGGAGGTTGAAATTATATATCTAAGTTGAAGATCCCCCGGGAGCGTGAAAATAAGATTTTAATCAAAATCGGCCAAAGAGTACTAGTACTTTACTGATGTACTTTTTCAGTTTTTTTCGATTTTCTCAAAATTCACCATCATTCCAACGATTTTGATTAAAATTCAAAAATCAATTATTTATTACTGTCTCTTTAAAATGTATATTCTCATTTTGCCATTGAAATATTCTGAAGACCACTTTACTCTTGTACTTGATAGGAAAGTTAGAAGAAATGGTTGCCATACTAATAAATTTTACATCTTGAATTCTAATATCTTTAAAAAAAAAAAAAAAAAAAAAAAACCAAAGGTCATTGATAAATTATTGCATTGTTATTGTATTAGTATTGTTTTATTATTGTATTGTTATTGCATTGCTATTTTTGATATTGTATTGTTATTGTATTTTTATGGTTTTGTTTTTGCATTAGTATTGTTTTATTATTATATTAATATTGTATTGTTATTGTATTTCTATTTTTTGATATTGGTTTGTTATTGTATTCATATTGCTTTGTTTTTTTTGCCCTGTTTTTGTATTAATTTTATTTTGATTTTTTGTTACTATTGTATACACAATATTTTATTTATAATAAGTTTTGTAGAATGAATGTATTATTTTGTAACCAGTGTTTGTAGCCAGATGGCCTATGGCTAAAGGGCAAATAAATGAAAAAAAAAATCTAATATCTCGGCGGAAACTAAATATATGTCGACACGAAAAATCTGGTGTGACAAGCACACAACTTTCAATTACCGAAGTTAAGAGAAAGTTGTGTGCTGTGCGACAGTCACACCAGATTTTTTTAAATATATTTTTTTAGCCGATATATAAAAATTCCGTTCAATTGTTTAAACTGATATTAATCTAACAAGCTAGCTTTTTTTTAAAATGAGGCAGAAGGCTCTTGAAGCGGCATTTTGCGCCACACATTCCAAAGGTGGTGGTGGTGGTGATCTCTCTCCTCTATCTCTTTTGCCTTTTGGCTGGCTGGCTGGCTGGCCGCGCGACGGCTGTAACCAGTTCCAGGGTGTGTGTGTGTGTGTGGTGGTTGCGATGGTTTTGTGCCGATCGATGTGTCGGGTGGTGGCTCTGAGAGAGGAGGAGATCCAAGGGTTCAAGGGCCTCCCTTTCCCTTCGCTCTCTCTCTGTTGCTGCCACCATGTTTGTCATTATTTAAATTATAAAAAGAAAACAACAACAACAACAACAACAACGTATCTTTAATTAAATTTAAGAAAAACACACTTTTTGATATGAAATCATTAATGTTTTGTTATTTTTATAAATAAATTTCTCTTTGACTTAAAGACCCCTGGACGTTATTATTTAATTTTTTTTTTTTTTTAAGTGACTCCTTTCGCTTCTTCAGTTTCTTCTTAAAGTCAGCGGATAAACAATTTTATTTCTTTTTAAATTTTATTTTATTTTTTTCTTATCCGCCGCGCCTTCGGCGGGCTTAGCACCTAGCCGGAGGACTTCGCCCTCCTGGACCCCCGCCAGCAGACTTGGGCTCGCCTGCGGCGGACCCTCGCCTTTTCTTCTTAATTATTAAAAGAAAATTATTATTTTTCCATTTCAATCCAGTGCCTGCTTGAGGATTTGTTTACATTCATGGAATATGCATATGAAAAGAATACATAAATTTATACAATTAGATATTACTTCATGTACCCGAAAAAAGATGTAAAGGGGTGCCGCCCGGAGTCGAACCACGGATCCACCGATTTGCGCTCACTGTGCCCTTAAGGGTGGATCCCTGTTTTCTTTTATTTTTTATTTAATTATTTTTTTTGTTTTTACTACCTAATTATTATATATTTTATATTTTATTTTATTTTTTTTATTTATAATTAAAAAATACCTCTATACATTTCTTATGAAAGAAAAAACATAACTTTAATAAGGAAACCAAAGGACCCTTTTGCACCAGGGGGTTAAAAAAAAAAATCTTTTTTTAAATTTTTACTTGCCAACGCTTCGGTCGTCTGTTTGCTCTGATGAAGGTGGTGGCAGAGGACCGAAACGTCCACAAGTAAAAATTAAATAAAAGATTTTTTTTATTTAATCTCCTGGCTGCAAAGTGTCCTTCGGTTTCCTGATTAAATATCGACAACCATATCATATTAAATTCATAACTTGAAGAATTAATAACTCAAAAAGTTATAGAAATTTCAGGATGAAAATAATTTTCCTGTAATTCCGAGAAGGTCCTCTTAATGCATATAAAATTTCATTTCAAAATTCCACTGAGAAGTTACCTCAAATAGAGTGTGACAGACAGACAGGCGGACATTAGCGAATTATATATTTACATGTATATCTATAGATAGAATAAATACATTTTTTGAAGCGGAGTGTCCGTCTGTTTGTCCGTCTGTCACGCTTTGTTTGGCCAACTAGCCGCTTGAAATTTGAAACAAAATTTTGTAGTCTTATAGAGGACGTTATGGAGAGTAGGGGTGTTCGATTATGGAAAAAATAATCGATTATCGATTATAAAAAATAATCGATTATTGTGTCTGAACAGACGAAAAAATAATCGATTATGGGAAAATGGGTTTTATTTTTTTTCAAGAGTTCATATAGGGTATCAAAAAAATTAACTTTACCAAGTATTCTGTCTTTAAGTAGAAACCCAAGATGGAAACTTTAGATAATCAAACGGGTGAGTTTCAAAATGGCTAAGCGAAGGGATAAGCTTCGGATTACGGAACTAAAATTTCAACACAACTCGAGTTCAATTTCAGATTCAACATTGCCATTGGCGTGGAAGTGATAATCTCACACTCAAAAACAATTGGGCTCAAGGGCGCCGGAACGAATTTGAATCAGGGGGGGAGGGGGGGGGCAAAAAAATTTTTTTTTAGAAAATTACAATAATTTAATATGTTCAAATAGTATAAAACAAAAACAAATCTACTATAAATTAAATTTTAAATAAAATCACAATTTTAATAAAATTAAAATTTTAAAAAATTTGCTAGTGATTTTATCAAAAAAATTTTTAGGCTATATTTTGAAGGAAATAAATATTTTTAATTTTCTTCTTTTAATTCAATATAAAATGTTTTTACAAATTAGAAATACAATAGGGTCTATATAAAATATTTTGGTAAAAAAATGAATTTCTTACTCTTTTAATTTTTTTTAATTTAAAAGATTTTATTTTTCAAAAGTAAAAATAAATAAAATAAAAGAAGACATATTGCCCCCCTCTGCCCCCTCCTATAGGATGCCAGGGGGAGGGGCATGTACCCTTGCCCCCCCCCAGTTCCGGCGCCTATGATTGGGCCCGATTGAGGTGGCCTCCAACGGATCCCCCCTAGTGCTAGTGCACGTGGCGCCAACGGCGGGTTGCGCAGTTGGTATACTATAATTTTAAATCATAAAAGAAATATTTGTACAAAGTTAGTTTTATACGCTCAATGAACTCAAATTATAGCACAAAAAAAAAAAAAAAAAATTAAATTTTTCACAATAAAACTTGTTTTTATAATTTTGTATCCCGTATTTTCTCTCTGACACAAATAAAATAGAATAATAGTTTTAGATTTAATTTTTCTTACCTAGTCTTTTATTTTAAGAAAACGAATGAAATAAAAAAAAAAAGACAAAATGAGGGAACAATTTTAGGGCCCTAAAAAACTGATACCTGGATATTGCGTTTCTGAGAGTGAGTCGTAAAGCGGGGAGAGGAATAAACGATATGATTAGACATTGTAAAGAGAAGAAAGAAGAGAGAGAAAAGTTGAGACATGAGAAGAACAAAAAAAAAAGTTTATTTTATCACCACTTAAATGACGAAAGCAACGAGTCTGTTGATGGAAAACAAATTTTCTTTTTTTTTTTTTTGGGTGATTTTCTGGTCAATTGGAAATGGAGAATAGCGAGAAAACAGGTTGTTCAAAATAATGGATTATTAGGCAAATTTACATTCAAAATAAAAAGAATTGTTCCATTTTTAAGAAAATCCCGGGGACTATGAATTTATTTATTTATTTAAGGGGCAACGGGAGCGAAAGTGTTTTTTCCGATAAGATGGCGTTGTGTGTCATAAAAAGTATGCCCAAAAAATCAAGTAATTCAAAAATTTGCCAAGAGATGTCAGAATGGTAGCTAATAATATTTAATGCATTTGGTTGATTTTCATTGATCTTTTAATAATAAATACCTTTATAAATGTTATTATATATTATGTATCTTTTATAAAAGCACAAATATATATATTACTATATCGCTGTTGGAATTTTGGCATTCAAATTTTCAATTTTATTATAAAAAAAAATCTGGTGTGACTGGCGCACAGCACACAACTTTCTCTTACCTTCGGTAATCAAAAGTTGTGTTCTGTGCTTGTCACACCAGATTTTTGTGTCGACATGTATTTAGTTCCCGACAGTACGGAACATTTGAATTCAGATGTAAAATTTATAAGTGTGGGAAAATATTTATATTTTGTTACCATGGCAACCATTTTTCCTATCTTTCCTATGAAGCACAAGAGTAAAGTGGTCTTTAGAAGATTTCAATTGCAAAATGAGAATATACATTTTAAAGAGCATCTAAAAAATAATTGATTTTTGAATTTTAAAAAAAATCGTTGGAGCAAATTTTGAGAAAATGGAAAAAAACTGAAAAAGTACATCAGTAAAGTACTAGTACTCTTTGGCCGATTTTGATTAAAAGCTTATTTTTCCGGTCCCGGGAGATGTTTAACTTAAATATAAAATTTCAACCTCCTAGCTCAATTCCTTCATGCTTAAAATTGAACACACACACACACACCCCACCCACTCACACACAGACAGACCATGTCGCGAAAACCACTTTTTTGGATTCAGGGGACCTCAAAACGTGTAGATCCATCAAAATCTCGACATCGAATTTTTGACATGAAACCAATACTTTCTCTCTATATATATATTACATATATACATAGGTAAGAGAAAGTAAAAATTTAGATTCTATTATGACTTACGTGGTACTGTCCGAACAACCTTAACATTTATAAAATTGAAATTAAATTAACAAATAATTTTCAATATAAATGAACAACTCGGGAAATCTTGATAGTCTTCAAAGTCGATTATCTTGAGTGTTCTTGAGTAGTGCATCGTACTACATTAGGAAATTGATGTCCAGAGACTAATCTTCAAATCCTATGAGTTTGAAAAAATCGGTGACCCACCACCCTTGTTAGAGAAACCCCCGGGCCCCCCATGTCACGATTAGTAACGTTTTGTACAGACCCCTCTCCCCAAACGCGTTACGTATTATGTGGACGAACCCAAATGATTGGTAGACAATTAAATTAAAATAAATTTTTCTCGCTTGGATAGGGAAGCGAATCTGGTATCTCAGTCACGAGAAGCCAAATCTCTTCTTTCTGAGTCACTACCGTACCGTAAATAACATTAAAAAATCTGGTGTGACTGGCGCACAGCACACAACTTTCTCTTCCCTTCGGTAATCGAAAGTTGTGTTCTGTGCTTGTCACACCAGATTTTTTGTGTCGACATGTATTTAGTTTCCGACAGTAGTGTACAATTGAATTCAAGATGTAAAATTTATAAGTATGGCAAAATATTTATATTTTGTTACCATGGCAACCATTTCTCCTATCTTTCTATGAAGTACCCTACAAGAGTAAAGTGGTCTTCAGAAGATTTCAATGACAAAATGAGAATATACATATTATAGATAATCTAAAAAATAATTGATTTTTGAATTAAAAAAAAAAAATCGTTGGAGCAAATTTAGAGAAAATCGAAAAAAACTGAAAAAGTGCATCAGTTAAGTACTAGTACTTTTTGGTCGATTTTGTTCAAAAGCTTCGTGTCACGTCCCATGGGGGTACCTAACCCAAATATAAAATTTCAACTTGCTAGCTCTTTTCGTTCTTGAGATATTTTGTTCACAGACACACAGACACACACACAGACAGACAGACCATGTCGCGAAAACCACTTTTTTGAATTCAGGGGAACTTAAAACGTGAAGATCCATCAAAATCTCGACATCGAATTTTTTGACATGAATCCAATACTTTCTCTCTCTATATATATTACATATATACATAGGTAAGAGAAAGTAAAAAATAATTTAAGATTCAATCATTGATTGAATTATAAATTACACAAATATCTAGATAAATAAAAGAAAGGCTCTTAACATTGAAATTCAATATTTTATAACAATAAAAATTATATCTTTTCAATTAGATTTAATTACAAGAAGGGGGAGATTGAAATACAAGTTAAGAGAAAATACATTCAATATGAAAAGTAGAGAGAAAGAAAGAGAGAAAAAAAGTTTCTCTCTCTCTCTCTCTCTCTCTAATACTCGGATAAAAAAAAAAAAAAAGGAGAAAAGAGAGAGTGAGTTGAAAAGCAAGTTGCACAATTTGAATTGAATCGAATGAAAATAAAATAAAATAAAAAGGAGGCCAAAAAACTTTTATTTTAAAATAGATAATATAAAATGATATAAAAATATTCGTAAACAAATAGGCTATATTAAAATAAAAATAATAATAATCTGGAGTGAGCACTTCTTGTAAACTCTTAAAAAAAAGAGTGTGTTTATCTGATAAATTTAAAATGTTTAAAATAATACTTTGCGCCTAGTCGGAGGCCCCGCTCCCCGCCCCTGGACCTTCATCAGCTGGCTCGGGCCCGCCTGCGGCGGATCCTCGCCTTTTTTTTTAAACACTCACACTTTTTTTCTTATTCACACAGTCTTTTGGGGCAACTCAGGCAATATAAGACTTATAACGAAAACCGCTATTTGAATATATAGGGTTAACACCATTGGATTTTTTCCTGTGGGGGTTATGTCAAGAACTCTGTATATGCAGAGAAGATACGTGACATTGACCATCTTCGTCAGAGAATCTTAGCAGCAGTAGCATCGGTCACACCTGATATGTTAACTAATACCTGGAGGGAGATTGGTTCACAAATGGATCGCATATCGAGGTGTACTAGTGGTAAAAAACTTTATTAAGTCGCCTTTCATTTAATGTGTTAGTCAATGGAATATGTATATTTTACTTTAAATAACAGTTTCTTAAAACTAGGGAGTTCTTTTTCGGACACCCTGTATATGTATTTGGGGTCCAGGCATTTTTTTTTTTTATCCAATTTGGTATCTAAATGGCTTAAATAAAATCATCGGACTATCTGGGATTCGAACCCGCGACCCTTGGTATACAAGGCGGGCGCGCTACCAACTACACCAAGCTTGAGGGCTCGCCTTTTCTTAATTAGGAATGAAATTATTGGCCAAACGGGCAAAAAAAAAAAAATGAAATTATTACTATTCCAATCCAGTTCCTGCTTGACGATTGTTTACAGAATATTTGTCCGGGAAAAAATGCAAAGAATACATAAACAT
>JAKCPI010003776.1:0-82841 GCA_023213315.1 Euborellia annulipes | reverse complement strand
TCCTAACAAAAAAATCATTCCCCGTCGCCATCCACCAATTTTGTTTCGTTTCATCACTTTATAAACATTTAATTTTTTTTTTTGCTTCTAGGGGGGGTGGCTGCCCCCTGCTTATCACTGGGCCGCCCATGTACTAGTGATATTATTGATCGATTTGCCAGAAAAAAGCTCGGAAAATAAATATATAAGTTACATTTGTTTAGTTAAGGTATGTTTTAAGCTTCTTAAATGTTTTTTGATATAATTAAATTTTATTTTTCTTTAGTATAAAAGTAATGATAGATTTTCTAGTTCTGACACTTTTGTATAACTTTTCGGACACCCCGCTCCCATTTGCCATTCTGTGTATTTTCTTAGGAAGAGGGCCCGTTATTTCTAGTAGCCCACGGGCGCCGAATTTCTTAAGACGGCCCTGGTATAGACTGGTTATTTTATTAAATTATTAAAATTTATTTATTTATTTACTTTTGTAAACTCACATAAATAAATAAATAAGAGTATGAACAAAACGAAATTTTAACAAAAATTATCGTTTTATGTTTCGAAGATGCATTTTCTTGGATATCATTTAACAGTCTGCGCAAATTTGCACTTGTTTCAACAATCAACATTCGTTTGCAGAACAAATTAAAGACAGCAATTGATTGTGCCGAAATAAGTGAAAATTTGAAAAAGACTATAGATAGATGTCCAGAAAAATGCTCTGAAATATAAAAAACGATAATTTAAAAAAAAAAATTTTATTCAAATTCCTCCAACCTTGTGAGTTGACCAAAAAGAGAAAAAAACTTTAGTTAATTTAATGAAATAAATAAATCTATCGTAGACATAATAAAATGATACCTCATAATTAAAAGTAACCTAATTAATAAATACGTATTCCCTTTACCTTTACATTTTATTGTACTTAAGGTTAATGATACATATTTAATACTCTCAGTAATATAGTAACATTCAAAACGGTATACTTAATCATCATGTGCCGTATTTGATATCCACTCACCAAATCGTTTGAAATGATAGTACACTTTGTATTTGCAAGCCCATGCGATCTCCTTTTAGAAGTTTCCTTATGTGTATAGAATATATTAAATTTCTGCTAGGATCATGAATCCATCATCATCACAATTGCATATTTTATAATTTCTAAGATTTTTTCTTTCAATTCTTCTGACATAAAAATTCATTAATGGGTCAATCTTGTTTGCTTAAAAAGAGATGATTCATAATTTTTCACCCTTTAGTCTCATTCGAGTAATCATATCCATTCTCTCCATATACCGAGGCAAATAATTCAAAAAGAATATAAATCGATTCTATTAAATGTAAATTCATATTTAAATTGAAATTATTTGATACTGACTTTTGTGTGATGTTATAAAATTCTGGAACAAGGACAAAAAAATAAAGCGAAGAGAGAGAGAGAATATAATGAAAAAGCATTAGTTTTAATTAGATTATGACAAAATGATATAGTATTAATAAAAGCAAAATGAAACGTTGAAAAATTTTGTTGCATATTTACAAAAGTTTTATTATTTAAATTGGCGTTCGCAATATTTAGACTAGGCTACTGAAAATAGATTTTAATAATGAGAGTTCAGAAAAACTTTATAGTTAAATATAATTTATCCCTCAGTTTTTTTGGTCCAGAGAACTTCATCTATATTTGCGGAACATATTTATATTAATCAAAGGAATAACAATCTATAGGAAATCGGCCTAATCGTAAAATAGCGATTTCAATTACTAATTGCCAAAAAAATTCATTTCAGTTTGAGTGCGTGAGAGAAATGATAATATAATTTTTTAGAACTATTTTATAATTTATCATATTTTTTTGTAGATCCACCTGGAAGTTTTTGCTATCTTTTTGGCTTGTTATTAAATGCAGATTAATTAGGAAAAATTATTATTAATTTTTTTTCAGAATGACGAAGGTGCATGTTTTTCAGGCAAAGTGGGGTTTATTTATATAAAATACAACGTTTCGACATTTCATTCTGTAGCCTTCTTCAGGTTCAATATATAATCACAACTATCTAAATTCTGAACTGATCGCTAGATTTTTTTTTTTTTAAGATTCACACTCAAACTCAGACACACATTCATACAGTCTTTTCGGCAAGCCATTTTGTATCTAAATGGCTTAAATAAAATGGTTGGACTGCCTGGGATCCAACCCCTCGACCCTTAATATACAAGGCAGGCGCGTTACCAATTCCGCCAAGCCCGAGGGCTACTTTTTTTTTTTAACACTCACACTTTTTTTTTCTCATTCACACTCCTACACTTCACACACACATTCCACAGTATCTTTTCGAGCAACTCAGGCCATATAAGACTTTTTACGATATCCGTTATTGATTAATATTCATATTATTAGGGGTCCAGGCATTCTTATTTAAGTGCCGTTTGGTATCCAATTGGCTTAAATAAAATCACGGACTGCCTGGGGTCCGAACCCGCGACGTTTGGTATACGAGGTTAAACACGCCACTTCTACACCAAGCCCTGAGGGAAGCGAGGGCTACTCTTGTACTTCATAAAGAAATATATGAGAAATGGTTGCCATGGTAAAAAAATATAAATATTCTTCCATGTTTATAAATTTTAGATAGCCTCCGGGCCCACGGGGCATGGCGTAGAGGTTAGCGTGCTAACCTCATATACCAAACGTCGCGGGTTCGGACCCCAGGCAGTCCGGATGATTTTATTTAAGCCAATTGGATACCAAATGGCTTAAATAAGAATGCCTGACCCCATATATATATAATAATCAATAACGGATATCGTTTAAAGTCTTAAATGGCCTGAGTTGCCGAAAAGACTGTGTGAATGTGTGTGTGAATGGGAGTGTGAATGAGAAAAAAGTGTGAATGTTTTTATATAAAAAAAAAAAAAAGATAGCCTCCGGGCTTGGAGTAGTTGTTAGCGTGCCTACCTTCTATACCGAACGTTGCGGGTTCAGACTCCAGGCAGTCCGATGATTTTATTTAAGCCATTTGGATACCCAATGACTTGAATAGAAATGCTTGGACTCCCAATAGATATATTAATAATTAACGGTTATCGTCAAAGTATTAATGCCCAGTTGCACCAACATATCTCAAGTCTCAAGATCGTCTTACATCTTACATTTGAACTTAGAGTGTTGCACCAACATTTAATACGAACTTAAGTCCTGATTTTGAGCTTACATCTCAAGTAGTCAAATTTGACGACTTAAGTCCCTCTCAGCCTGAATTCGTAACCTAAAAGGAGAATTGTGACATTTTATCTATTCAACTATCTATATAATCCCTTAGAATATATTTTTTCTTTTTTAATTAATCAATCTTATTGTTATTATTAAAAAAAAAAAATTATATTTTCATACTGCCTGTCAAGAATTTTTAAAAAATTTACCAGGTATATTTATATTATATATAAAAAATTCGAAATAAAATTTGTTGAAGCATAGACGGTGTGTAAAAGTTTAAACTGTTTTTAATCGCTATAAATTGGTTTTTACTTCAAGATATTAATAGAAAACGTGAATATTGATGTGGATGGAGCTGATCGGAGGTGAAGATTTTGATGTCTGCATAATGTTATAATTGACAGAGAAGGTTTTGAACATAACCTCGTATTTTCAAAATATATCTGTCAAAATTCAATATGATTTTAAATAAATATATTAAATATATTTTTACTGTTAAATTTATTAATATATTAAATTAAAATATCAGCCTAAATTAAATTATTAATTTGTTTATTAATTAAATAAACCCATTATTAAAAATATAATATATTATATTAAATATTTTAAATAGATATAAAAATAATAGATTTAAAAGTTGATTGAATTGAAGTGGCAGAAAAACGTCAAACAAAAAGTAAGTAAATTTATTTATTTTAAATTAAAAAAAAAATACTGTGGATTAACTTACAATTTGTTTGTGTTTTTTTTTGTACCATTTCATTCAATAGTTTGTCTAGAAAAATATATTATGAAAATTTTTCTCTCTTTTTTTATTCCCCAATGAGGGAGGACCTAGAAATACTTCACTTATTAAAATTTGTTAATATTTTTTTGTTGACAGAATTTGATAAAACAGATTAAGCTGATTATTTATTTATTTATTTTTATTTTGGTCAGATTTTGGTTAGCAAATATGTTTTTTGTTGTCCTGCAGTGGCCTAGTGGCTAATTTGTAACAAAAATGCGAGGTTGCCAGATGTTGTTTTTTCTTAAAGGCAGCTTGGGTAAGATCATTTGAAGATTCATTGGTGCAACGTTTTAAATCTCAAGCTGAGACTTGAGTTCAAGACGAACTTGACCAAGTCATGATCTGAGACTTGTTGGTGCAACTGGGCATAAATGGCCTAAGTTGCCGAAAAGACTGTGTGAATGTGTGTGTGAGTTTGAGTATGAATTGGAAAAAAAGTGTGATTGTTAAAAAAAAAAATACATTTTGAATTCAAATGTACTGTACTATCGGAAACTAAATATGTGTCGACAGAAAAAATCTGGTGTGAGCATAGAACATAACTTTCGATTAACGAAGGCAATAGAAAGTTGTGTGCTGTGCGACCATTCACACCAGATTTTTTTATCTAAACTCATTTCGTAAATAGTCTCGACGAAACTGTGAAAATTGTTACAAAAAAGCCTAATGACGGTTTTGTTCGAACCCCCTTAACTTTAAAATACCCTATATCAGTATCTGGTTCAATGAGAAAACAGATTGAAAATATCAATAGAATTTATTTGATACAATTCCCGTGTGATGGTATAAAAGACACAAACAAAGAGCTCCAATGCAAGCCATACGACCAGAAGGGAAGGCAAGAGGCATGATGCCATAATGGAACCGCATTAGTCTTAATTCAGTTAGAACAAAAGGTGAACCCTTTTCTCGCCCTTGTGCCCTATCTACGTCCTTTGAACTAAGCCACTAGTGTGTCGAGCTTTCAAACCTCGAAAATCCACCCCGAAAAGCCAACCCCACAAATAAACATAAATATTATTTAACCGAAGTGAACCTGACTTATATATGGAATAATTATATTGTTTTTGGTTCTCATGTTTTATTTATATGGTATAACACTGACCCCATCCTGGGGTAATATTATTAAGTTCGAATGTGTATAGAATATTAAATATTGAGATCATTCACTACGAGAAACTCTCGTATTCAAATAAACTTTGATTATTATTCAATATATCATCAAAATAATCTCTTATAACATAAAAAAGATTAAAATATAAGTATATCAAAAGACCCTTGAATTGAAAATATTCAAATAAATGTCAAAGGTAGGCCTATGTAGGTCTAATATATTACAATAATTATACAAAATTGAGTCGGGATGAATAAAACCACCTTTTTGGATCGAAGTTGGTTGGCATCCGTTAGGGTAGCCGAAAAGCGTTTCTTGAAAAGTGTCAAATCTGGTTTCTTTCTTCGGGATTCCATTCTCATATAGGCCTATCTAGCATTCAGTCTAATTTTAATTAATAATAGTTGCAAGAGGTTTACTTAGCATGGAGTTAGTTGCAGGTGGAGATGCAATTTAGGAATAAATAAATAAAATTTATTATCAGGATTTTTTTATGAGTTTATGCTGTTAACTTAAATATCTTTAAGTGACTGATGTTATTTTATCAATTAATTTTGTAAATTGCAGACCTGATGATGGTTATAATTAGACCCCGGATTTTTATGCAGCAAAAAACCGCTAAATATGCAGTAAAAGTATTTTTTTTGGATTCGGGGGACCTCAAAACGTGTATATCCATCAAAATCTCGACATCGAATTTTTGACATGAATCCATTACTTTCTCTGTATATATATTAACATATATAAAGGTAAGAGAAAGTAAAAATATCTAAAACCATTAAACACAACAAAAATAATTTTTAATTAAATTACTTCTTCTAAAAAAAAAAAGCAATCTGAATTATTTTAAAAGCACAAACTCCGGCCTGTTAGTGAAAACGTCTCTTTTGATTTAAAAAGCAATAAACAATCTTCGAATTCGTTCATTAAACTTAAATAATTTCCTAATGCCTACCTCTGTAATTAAATTTCCCCCATTCTTTCGAATTGCTCCTGGTTTTCTAATCCATTCGTTCCGAGTCCTCCTGTATTTAGAAGCCCATATATTTCCCTCCTCCCTCCACTTCTGTTCTCTCTGTAGGCGTCAGAATGAAAAGTAGGGGGAGGGTCGGATGAAATCGTTAATTTCACATGGAAACTAGCCAACGGAAACAAAAACTATATTAAATTTTCTTGTTTTTGCGATGCCGCTGTAAAATTTACATGGGACAACAAGGAATAAAGGAATATTAGAAGGAGGTTTAGGAAAGTTAATAAGAAAAAAAAATTCCAAGGTCAATAGAACGTTTGGCCTTCGGCACTTTTATCTTTTAATACAGACAAACTGACCTCAAATAAAACTCAGTATTTATTTTTCTTTTCGGGATCAAAGCTATTTTCATTTTAAAAAAATCAATAGAGCCTTCATAATTTGAACATTTAAAAATAAACATTAATTATGTGAGAAAAATTTTATATTATTAATAGATTTTCCATTAGACTTCTTTTTATTTATTTAAATACAGTACTCTTTTTTGAGTCATATGTGTCATGTTTTGTTTACTCTGGAGAATAAAAGAGAAGCTATCGGTTGCTGAGGACTCAAGCGAGTCCTTTGTTAAGTTTTTCCTTAATTAGAAAGTCCCTTGTTATTCTTGTTTATTTACTTATTTATTTTTCTAAAAAGAACCGGATGACACCAGTAAATTAAAGGTAAGAAAAAATTTCAAGAGAGGCATTTGTGAATAAAATGAAACAAAACCTTTTTACTTAAAAAAAATAAATTTTTCTCTGTTAATATAGGATGCCATATCTTCATGATTGAGTGTATTCTATTAATTTATTTATTAAAAATAAATCATCTCGTTTTTTGTAGCTGGAAAAAAATTTAAAGTCTTAGCTGTCACATCTATATTTATTATTATTTAGTAGTCATACTAGGGCGACATTTCGGCTCCTTGTATAGGCCATCATCAAAGCAGGTTTACGAGAATAATTGAAATTCCAATATCACTGGCACACATTCGCATGAATGGAGCGGAGCGCTCAAGAGGATAACGAAGAAATTGATATTTATTTATTTATTTATTTCAAAGGTGTGGCAATTATTTTTGTTTCGTATAATGTATTTTGTAATAAGCTATATAGACCTTTGGATAGCCACAGGAAAAAAGAGCTGTGTAGTAAATATTATAGGTCCTCTCCCTTCCCCCTTTCAGTGGCCGAGAGGGTAGAGTTGTTGACAAATGTCAATATTGATAATATAAAAGCCAAGGAGAGTGGGTTCGATCCCCCAGGCAGTCCGATGAATATTTATTTAAATCAATTGGATACCAAATGGTATAAATAAATGTGTCTGGACCCCAATATATATCGTATGATAATGAAAATCATCAAGTTTATAGGGGCTAAGATGCCGAAAAGACTTTTAAAGATAGTTGGGGCTTCCTTTTACTTTCTCTTACCTCTATATATATGTTAATATATATAGAGAGAGAAAGTATTGGATTCATGTCAAAAATTCGATGTCGAGATTTTGACGAATATACACGTTTTGAGTTCTCCTGAATCCAAAAAAGTGGTTTTCGCGACACGGTCTGTCTGTGTGTGTGTCTGTCTGTCTGTCTGTGAACAAAATATTTCAAGAGCGAAAAGAGCTAGGCGGTTGAAATATTATATTTAAGTTAGGCGCCCCCATGGGACGTGACACGAAGCTTTTGAACAAAATCGACCAAAGAGTACTAGTACTTTACTGATGCACTTTTTCAGTTTTTTTCGATTTTCTCAAAATTCGCTCCCACGATTTTTTTTTAAATTCAAAAATCAATTATTTTTTAGATTCTCTTTAAAATGTATATTCTTATTTTGTGATTGAAATCTTCTGAAGACCACTTTACTCTTGTACTTCATAGGAAAGATAGGAGAAAAGGTTGCCATGGTAACAAAATATAATTATTTTCCCATACTTTTTTTTTTTTTAAGTCATTTCGGTTGCAGAGGCCATTTGACTTTTATAAATTTATTGCTTATTTATCAAATACATGTATCGATGGCTTCCGGCGGGCGTTCAATGGTCTTGTTTTTCGGGGGCCACCTATCCCGATTTTCAGCACCACTTGGCGTTGCTTAACAATGATGATCTTGGTGGCTGTTGTTCCTTCTTCTTGCCAGGCCCGCCGGCCCTTTCCCATACTTATAAATTTTACATCTTGAAAATCGAATGTACCGTACTGTTGGAAACTAAATACATGTCGACACAAAAAATCTGGTGAGGCAAGCACAGTACACAACTTTCGATTACCGAAGGTAAGAGAAAGTTGCGTGCTGTGCGCCAGTCACACCAGATTTTTTTATTTAAATCAAGCCTCATATTGTCTTTTCGTTTCCTGGATGAGACATCATCAGAGCGCGGAGGTCAGTCAATACAATCTGGCAGGATTATTGGCAATATGAAACAATATCAGGAAAATATTATTATTGTTAGCCTTATGATTTTTTTTTAATTTGTTATTTAAGCCTTTTTCAGTAGGGGAGACCGGGGCAGGTTGGCCCACGGGGCAGGTCGGCCCAGTCGCGATATTTCGCAGAATAATTGGACGATTGTGATACGGATCAGAATGAAGGTTAATAGCACTGCCACACACCTTCCGCCAAAACAACTATAGCGATCGGAGTAAATTCGCATGAGCTAGGATCATTTATTCGTTTTTTGCACCTTGGAGTGAATTTTTATTAGTTGAATAAAATTGTTTTATCTACTTTTTGGTTACTTCGAGGATAAAAAGTGAGCACTATGTTTAAAGGTTAGAGTATAAGGATTATTTCTCCATGGCATATTAATTAAAAAACATCAACGGGATTTGTGCGGGATAAAAATTGTTTCAAATATGACGATGGGGCAGGTTGGCCCAAAAATGACGGGGCAGGTTGGCCCACTCGATTTTTTGCCATTGTGTGTATGAAATCGTTAAATCCTGTTTTATCTTTTCAATTTTAGTGGCAATGAATGATGTAAAAGTAACAAAATAAAAATTATTATAAATATCGATGTTATACTGGCCGTCATTGAGAGTTTATTGGAGGAAATTTTGCATCATAAATGAGCACGTCTGTTTGTTTTTGGGAAATTGATATCAGATATATGAATATGTTCTTATTGTTTTCTAAAACGTTCTAGTTCTTTGAATATCTGTGGTTCGGGAAGATATGAAGTGTTTTCGCTTTTTTTTTTTTTTTAAACATTCACACTTTTTTCCCATTTACTCTCTCATTCACACAGTCTTTTCGATAACTCAGGCCATATAAGACTTTTACGATAACCGTTGTATTAATAATTATATATTTTGGGGGGTCCAGGCATTCTTATTTAAGCCATTTGGTATCCAAATGGTTAGCACGATAACCTCTACACTAAGCCCCGAGGGCTAAGAGATTTTTCAAAAGAGCACAAATTGAGCGTTGGGAGAGAAATGTTGAGATCCTTGTTGGGATACTCTTTTTG
Source organism: Euborellia annulipes (assembly GCA_023213315.1). Lineage (NCBI taxonomy): Eukaryota > Metazoa > Arthropoda > Insecta > Dermaptera > Anisolabididae > Euborellia > Euborellia annulipes. The sequence continues at coordinate 73,255 of JAKCPI010003776.1, read as the reverse complement.
CCAACTTGCCAAGCCCAAGTAAGGTGTCTGCAATGCTCTTCATAGCATTCTGACTCTCATCTCCAACCTCTGGACCACGGTTATAACAGTGATTCGTAAATACAAAAGAAAAACTGAAAAAGGAAAAGTTCTTGAAGTCACGATATACTTTTTTACTTTCTCTTACCTATGTATATATGTAATATATATATAGAGAGAAAGTATTGGATTCATGTCAAAAATTCGATGTCGAGATTTTGATGGATCTTCACGTTTTGAGGTCCCCTGAATCCAAAAAAGTGGTTTTCGCGACATGGTCTGTCTGTGGGTGGGTGGGTGGGTGTGTGGGTGTGTGGGTGGGTGGGTGGGTGTGTGTTCAATTTTAAGCATGAAGGAATTGAGCTACGAGGTTGAAATTTTATATTTAAGTTAAACACCTCCCGGGACCGGAAAAATAAGCTTTTAATCAAAATCGGCCAAAGAGTACTAGTACTTTACTGATGTACTTTTTCAGTTTTTTTCGATTTTCTCAAAATTTGCTCCAACGATTTTTTTTAAAATTCAAAAATCAATTAATTTTTTGATTCTCTTTAAAATGTATATTCTCATTTTGCAATTGAAATCTTCTGAAGACCACTTTACTCTTGTATTTCATAGGGAAGATAGGAGAAATGGTTGCCATGGTAACAAAATATAAATATTTTCCCATACTTATAAATTTTACATCTGAATTCATATGTTCCGTACTGTCGGGAACTAAATATATGTCGACACAAAAAATCTGGTGTGACAAGCACAGAACACAACTTTCGATTACCGAAGGTAAGAGAAAGTTGTGTGCTGTGCGCCAGTCACACCAGATTTTTTGATTTAGTACTCACTTATTACTGAAACTGTTGCAATAACCAATTATAATTTAAAATAAACTTTGTGTGTTAAAATTAGGTTGTTTTAAATTATTTTCTTGCATTTTTATTCATAAAAATAACAAATGCCTTCCGGGCCAACCTGCCCCGTGGTCCGGGCCAACCTGCCCCGACCACGGGGCAGGTTGGCCCACTCGAAATATTTTAGAAATAATTATTTTTTTTAATTTTAACATCAATTTAGGAGACTTTTACGATGACCATTTGGTAGTTTAAGGTTGCACCTACATTTTAAAATGAAAACATAAACGAAAATGATTAAATAAAAAATTTTATAAAAGAAATAAAAATTAGTGGGCCAACCTGCCCCGGTCTCCCCTATCAGATTCTGAGTTTTCATGATTATCACGCGTTTCTCTTCAGAGAACAAATTTTCATTTGTATCTAAATGAAAAAACAAATTTCTAATTAATTTGACTGACAGTCGATAACCAAAATGATCAGAATTGACAACAGTCAAAAAAAAAAAAAAAAAAAAAATACCAGGAATTTCAAATTCTTTTTATGAAACGCCCTATATGCGGAATTCCTTTCAAACGTTTTTTGTCGCTCATGTTATTTATATGTACGGTATAGCGATAATGAGAACTTTGATACTGAATTATATTAATTACCATATTACATTAACCTCGAGATATGAAAATAAGAAGAAAAATTAATTAGTAAATTTATCTAAGAGATATTCCTAATTATTTTTTAGTAAATTAAGTGGAGATTAAGTCTTTTATCAAGTTTTTTTTCTTTTCATAATAAAAAAAATTGAGAAAATTTTATGCTTCATTTTAATTAATATCAGTTTTAATGACACCTATTCATTCATAATTCTGTTAATTAAGCGTTCAAAGGAAATACCATTTCCATTATACCTTCTCTGTTCAAACTGGTTTGGATTTATACAATAATGCTTTCGTTACATATTAAATCAATTGATAAAATCAGCTTAGTTATAATTTATTCCATCTATAATTTTAATAAGAGTAGGCCTACCAAGGATTTTTATGAACACACCACAAATTAGTAGTTAAAAATATATTGACACAGGTTTGAACAAACTAAATGTAGTTGAAAGAGTAACATAAAATCAATACTTTTCAAACCGACTATAACTACTCTTTAAATAACTCATTATCTCTTTTTCATCCCTGGTTTACTTATTGTATTAATAATTAAATATGTTAAAGAGGAAGCGTTATTTTCATTATAGATTTTCATAAATAAAGATTTTAATTAAAGATATTTGATATTTAATTCATTTAGTCTTGTTGTAAATTAGATCCAAGTGCTTGTAGACCGGTTCTCTTTCCAGAAAGGACAGATTTAACAAAATGTATAGCTGCCATAGCAGAAATAGCATTAACGTTTATGTGTAAAGCTGCTCTTTGGCCAACGTTTAGCGGCAAATAGGCGAGGAAAGGTTTGCAACTGGCTAAAAGCCAAAAGGACTCCATACTAACACACACAAACATACACTCTCACTAATTCCTGAAAGCAAGCCCTTCCCTCTAAACTCAGCTAACATATCCAGAAATTTAGGTTTACCTCTGATTAATGTTTCTTTTTTCTCTGAGCTATATTATGACTGAGAGTGGATTTACTTTTCGGTTATTCACTTACTTATTTAACCCTAAACCAGCGCTAAAAGATAGAGCCTTATTATTTTATTTTATTATTATTATTATTACCACTGGCCGGGGGCTACGTCCCCTAGACCCTCTTGTTCGGCGAGCAAATGCATCAAATTTATTCTTGCTGACTGTTTGGAAATTTTCAAATTTCCCTCTCTAACTTAAATTTTACATTTCCCGCTCCCGCTCCACTTCCTGTAACTCTAGCCAATCAACGTCCTGATCGGCACAGACGAAAGCTAGCCGATAGCGCTTTATACCCGGTATATAGTAATGATTATTTGAAATTCCTATCTGAATTGCCGTTTTTTTTTACCCGAGGTGCTTGAGCGCTCGGTACCGAAAATAAAATATAGATACTTGTACTTGGAATCGTATGGAAGTATCTCAAATTTTGAGAAATTGAAAAAAGTAAAAAAATACATCAGTAAAGTAAAAGTACTTTTTCCGATGTGATTGAAATTTCTTGAAATACTTGCGACACAGGTACTTGGCTTAAATATAAAATTTGAGTATCGAGAGTTTTTTCGTTTTTGAGTAATTACCATTAACCCACATTTGATATTTCACTTGAAATTAATTTTTTTTATTGTGAAAAAATCTTAAATTTCAAGAAAATCGATTCCAGTTAAAATATCAAAACATTTACCTAAATTTCTCTGAAAGAGATTTTATTGCTTTTAAATGCCGGTTTTATTGCTTTTCTTGAAATTGCCATTAAAAGGAGGCGATTCCCTTTAGCTTGAATTTGACGTCATTTTCACAATCATTTGAGTAGTAGATTTCAACTGAAATATCAAAAAATATGGATTAAGTTAAATATCTCAATAAGGAAAGAACTCTCGATATTCAAATTTTATACTTAAGCTAAGTACACATGTCGCAAGCATGGGCTGGAATTTCATTCCAATTGACCAAATAGTACTAGTACTTTACTGATGTACTTTATTAATTTTGTTTATATTTCTCACAATTGGCTTTAATGATTTTGTTTAAAAATCAATTATTTTTTAGATGCTCTTTAAAATGTATATTCTTATTTTGTAGACAAAATTGTTTGAAGCCCATTACTTTTGCACGGAAAAGTAGAAGCCATGGTAACAAAATATAATATAGGCCTATGAATTTAAATTTTATATCTTGAATTCTAATATATCAATAGATTATTACCGGAAACTAAGTATATGTTGTCACAAAAAATCCCGGGTGCAAGCACAGTGAACACAACTTTCAATTGCCGAAGGTAAAAGAAAGTTGTGTGCTGTGCGACCAAATTTTTCTCTAACAAAAAAAAAATATATATATAAAAGAATATGCGATATTCTTTGCAAATATTTATGAAACGTTTAAAGTCTATATGGCATAAGATGCCGAAAAGACTTAAAAAAAAAAAAATTATATTTGAATGAGTAGGCTACTATTCATTCGATACCGGCAATCAGGTAGCCTCAAATGCGTAAAGAATCGAAAAAAAGTATTGAGTAACAAAGTTCTAGTATCGGATAAAAAGCATCGATACTAGCAAGTATCGATACTTTTTTCGTGTCCCTATTCACAGCTAATTACAAAATTATTTCAAAAAATTTGTAAGAAAAAAAACAATTTTTGTAAAATAAAGCTTTTGTTCACTTCATAGTACATGGGTATGAATTTTTTTTCTTACAATTAATATAAAGTATCATCCAAGAATTCAACTACACTCTTTAGTATCAGCATCCAATTATGAATCACCCTGTATAATGGTGAAGTCTTATATCCTTCAAGAATTCAAAAAGATCTTTATAATTATTTATTAGGTCAAACAATTAATCTTGAAGATTTTTTGGGCTCTTCATTCCATCTCATACAATGAGCATTCCTTTAAAATATACTAATAAATAACTAATCTGCATATTAGAAGTACCACACCAAAATGGAGTTTCTCTTCTAAAAAAGCCACGAAAAACAATTTTTGGTGAAATTATATAAATAAAATATCATTATATTCTTTTGAAGATCTGTCATCTTTGCTAATGGACCCATTAACAAATAATGATAGGAACTTAATTAGTGTTTGCTTAATTAATTATTTGAATGCAAATTAGATTCTATCTATTTGCATCTACGCATATACATAAACATAAGCTCAAAAGCTAAAATTTCAAATATTAGTTATCATATACAATAATATTCTAATTAAATAAAGATACTCCGTTAACGAAAAAGTCTTTAATTAATTAATTTGAACATTAAACTCTGCTCCAAAGAGTTTGCTTACTTTTGAACCTACACGCCTCTTAACGCCTACTTTCATTCAAAAAGGTGGTCCTCTATATTTCTTAAATAAATTGTATCCCCATGTTTACAAGAGCTATTTATTTGGTAATTGTTTGAATTTTATTTATGTTAATAGACTTATATTGAAATTGCTTCACAAGAACTTCCCTAAAGGTTTGGGGTAAGTGTATCTATGAAAAGGGCTCAAAGTTTCTAAAATGTTTTCTCTTTGGACTCAGGGGATCTGAGCATACAAAACGTAGCTTTCAAACAAAATCTAGACATCGAATTTTTGACATGATCGCAATACGTTCTCTATATATTTCATATATAGGTAAGAGAAAGTAAAAATGATCAATATTCAAATATGCCTATATTAATCTAAATTTAAAATTATTTTGTTATGCAAAATATAAAATAATTGGTAATTATTTTACTATTTTTTTTCTCTCATTAAATGGATATTGTTTATCCCTCTCTCAAGCAAAAATATTTCAATTTCTATTTTGAGATGAATAATTTGTTTTTAACCCACGGCTCTGAATTGAATTGCGTTGGCTGTAATCATTTCATCAAAATTTGAGCAATCCGTCCCAATGAGAGGGAGAGGGAGAGAGAGACAGAGAGAGAGAGAGAGAGTATGGAGAATCAATTTTAGAGAAAAAAAGTATTTTATTTTCCCATCTCAGTCAACAACATACTACTAGTAAAACAATCCCTTAATTGAAATACATCTATTAACATTTCCAATCAATCGAACAATAATATGTAATACATATCAATTAGAGCGTCTAAATTAAAGTCTATAAGAGACAGTAGCGTAACTAAAGGGGGCGCTCGCCCCCCCCTCCCCACCCCAGGCGCATCAAGGCTTTGGCGCCTCTCGATACCGAGGGAATCTACTTGTAGATATACTCAGGGACGGTGATTTTATCATATTCTTTGCATAGATTGTCTAAAAAAAATTTGATAGTTTTCTTTTAAAATTATATTACAACTTGAACTCTATTAGTCTTAAATTTCCTTCTCTGACTTAAAGTTTTAAATTTCCCTCACTGACTCAACTTTCTCTGTCTCTGGTCAATCAGCGAGAGAGAGAGTGGTAAAAATAAAAATAAAACAGAAGTCAATGAGTAGCGCTTTATATTTGAGTATACCAGTATAGTAATGATAATCTAAACAAAAAAAATCTGGTGTGACTGGCGCACAGCACACAACTTTCTCTTACCCTTCGGTAAGAGAAAGTTGGGCACTGTGCTGGTCACACCAGATTTTTGTGTCGAGATATATTTAGTTTCCGATAGCACCTTAGTTTCAAACTTGCATTTTAAATGTTGACTGCTTCAAATAAACTATGGTTATTTTTCAAAATTTTAATCTCATATTTGGACATTTTATACACAATATAGAATCGTAAATAAATACAAAATTTCATAAGAATTGGAAAAAAAATTTTAAATGCCTAAAAGTTCTAAAGGGGACCCCTTTTGAATCGAAATTAACATACAAATCCCTATAGGAAATTAACATTGTTCCTATGCGAAGATAAGGTGGAAAGGGAATTTAAAAGAGTAGAGAGAGACGATAATGTTTGCAAGTGAGAGAGAGACATATATGTTTTCTTTGAAACAATTAAAGACACAAATAAATTTAAAAAAAATGGGAATTTAAATAATAATTGATTTTTAATCTAATAAAAAGAAAAGATTTAAATTCCGTTACCATGGCAACCATTTCTATCTTTCCTATGAAGAACAAGAGTAAAGTGGTCTTCAGAAGATTTCAACGGCAAAATGAGAATATACATTTTAAAGAGCATCTAAAAAATAGTTCATTTATGAATTTAAAAAAAAATCCTTGGAGGGAATTTTGAGAAAATCGAAAAAAACTGAAAAAGTACATCAGTAAAGTACTAGTACTTTTTGGCCGATTTTGTTCAAAAGCTTATTTTGAGATTCTTCAAAGGTACCTAAGTTAAATATAAAATTTCAATCCGCTAGCTCAACTCCTTCATGCTAAAAATCTGTCCACACACACACACAGACACACACACACATACACACACCCAGACCAATTTGCGGGACCCACTTTTTTGGACTCAGGGGACCTCAAAACATGTATATCCATCAAAATCTCGACATCGAATTTTTGACATGATCGCAATACTTTCTCTCTATATATATATTACATATATACATAGGTAAGAGAAAGTAAAAAATGAATAAATTACTTCTATAATTAGTCCGGCTGGGCTCGTCTTCAAACGAGCCAAATCCGCCCGTGTGTGGGTTCTCACGAGCCGAGCCGAGCCTGGAGAGATCCGTTTGGGCCTTCTGTTCAGCTCGGGTCGGCTCGGCTCGGGAGCAGACCTGCATGTGTGTGGGCTCTCCCGGATCGGGCTCGTGAATCAGATAGGATATTTTAATTTATTTTTGGCTCGGCTCGGCTTGTGTGAGCCCACACTCATGCGGATTTGACTCGTTTGTAGGTGAGCCAAAATCCGTCATTAAATACCCTATCTGAGGCACGAGCCCGATCCGTGAGTGCCCACACACGTACGGATATGCTCCCGAGCCGAGCCGAGCCGAGCCCAGCCGGACAGAAAGCCCAGACGAATCTGTCCCTGCTCGGCACGCATGCGGATTTGGCTCGTTTGAAGGCTAGCCGAGCCGGGTTCGGATACTAAAGTGCGGCGTGTATGGGACTCTAAGCGATTAAACAAACTGTGGAATACCATTTTGAAATTTAAATACAATTCGGGTTGCCGGAAAAAATATTCTACTTCTATGCTTCTCTTAGCGTAGGAAAAGAAAGCAAAAGAGAGGTTTTCAGATTTTAAATAATTAATTTTTTTTTAATTTCATTTAAGGTGTTTTTTTGCATCGAAGGCCATTTAGACCCCCGTCTCTATTTATTTCAATTCTATTGGTAGCAAATCCTATTGAAATAATTTTAAGGAATAAGACATTTATTTTTTATTTAAATCAATTGAATACCAATTGATATAAATAAATGCGCCTGCACCCCCTCAAATATCTAATTTAAATAATTAGTATCGTTAAAGTCCTGGCCTAAGATGTCGAAAAGACTTTCTGATTGTCAATTACAAGAATTTTGATATATTTTGTCATATTTTAACAATATTTTATTTTATTATATGTTAAATCAATTCATAAATGAGAGTTCTCTTGAGTGTTTTGCTCCCACAATTTCTTACCTTCTTTCTATAAATTATAATAAATTTTTTTTATCTTTTTGTTTTTGTGGTCATTTCTGATTCTATAAAAAAGAGATAAAATATTTATAAGTTTTTTTTTTTGTTTTTTTTTTTACCCAACAGACTCATCTAGGTTTCCATTAAATCAGAAGACTTACCATCAGCGTGAGAGATTGAAATTGATCGCCTACTGGGGCCTAATGAAGTTAGCTACGAAACAGGCCTCTGTGAGAAGATAGCTTTGTATTTGTGTGCAGTAGCTTTGTTATTGCGAAATGCATGAGTTGCCCTTCACTGAATTCGCAATATATACTATATATTTACACACACACATTTATATATCTGAATTCACATATACATCTACATATATCGGTGTAATTTGTCTTGATCACGCATGTGACAACTATAGTTCCCCCAGCCCACCTCCATTTACCCTTATATATTGGGGGTAATGCACCGAAAACAGCAGAGCCAGTAGCTCTCATTTTCTAGTCGTTTTGTGTCGATCGTTTCCCTATCCATTCAACACGAATGCCCATAGTGAGGTGTGTATGAATCCATTTACTCGTGCTCTATATTCCGTGCATTATTAACAAGGACCTTTTAAAATTAACCAGTTTTTGAAATAAAGTATCGAAAACTAAAAAGATCTATTATCGAACAAATAAATATTGTTAGTAAAAGTAAATATTCCATTCCATTGGACGGTAAAATTTATTTAAAATAATTTTTCAATTAATTTTAATAAATATGGAGACAAATTAGCTATGACATTATATCGCCTGCTGAGAATCATAGAGGAGAAAGTCCGAAAATTTTTGAGTTAGCAAACGTTGTTAAAACGTCTCTTTTGAGTGCCAAAGTGGCGAAAATATATTTTCATTCTATAAAAATATAAGCTTACATTTAAATATCCGGGTGCCCTCGGGTTTGGTGAAGTTGGTAGCGCGCTTGCCTTGTATACCAAGGATCGCGGGTTCAGACCCAAGGTAGACCGATGATTTTATTTAAGCCTTTTGGATACCAAATGGAGCTTAAATAAGAATGCCTGGACCAAATACATATAATTATATTCAAATAACGGTTATTGTCAAAAGTTTTATATGGCCTGAATTGTCGAAAAAACTGTGTGAATGTGTATGTGAGTGTGAATGAGAAAAAAAAAAGAAAAATAGTCGTGCAACAAATGAATAGACCAAAATCAATAGCAAAGAATGGAAATATATTTTCACCACTTTGGCACTCAATAGAGAAGATGTTTTAACAACGTTTCGTAGGCCTAACTCAAAAAAATGAATTTTCGGACTTTCGCCACTATGATTGTGAGCAGGCGATATGAACTCCTATCTCAAAAATAAAAAAAATGGCATTTCCCAAATGTATATTAAAAAAAAAAACATTTTTTATATTTTTTTATTGTAATTTTTCATTGTTAGATGAATTTATTAAGGCGGAGTCAAAAAAAAAAATAAATAAATAAAATAAACTTCAAGACGTATGTAGCCAAATCTATTTATTTTATTAGGGTTCCAGGCTGACGCTTCGGCAATTGGTCTAGGCCATCTTCAGAACCAGAGGCGAGAATAAACGAACAATCAATTTCAGCGACATACATTCGCATGAATGGAGGAGCGCTCAACGCTCAACTCGCACAACGAAAGAATGCAACGAGTGAATTTATTTAGAACTATTTATTGGAACCTATGATCTTTATAATATTTATAATGGAGAGATGGGGATATGAGCTAAAGAGGGGTTCAATAAAATTCCTAGAATAAGACGTTTCGGTCTATCCACGGATAGCCCAATAAATTTCAATAAAATTCCTAGAATAAGACGTTTCGGTCTATCCACAGATAGCCCAATAAATTTAGACCGAAACGTTTTATTCTGGAGTTTTATTGAACCCCACTTTGGCTGGTATTTCCATCTCTTCATTAAACTCACATCACAAGCAACACTATATATTATTTTAAATTTAATTGAGAAATTCTTGTCCTAGCTAAGGCAACTCATAGTCACGTATTTCTAGATAATATAGGCCTTAAGAGCTGCTTGTGAAGATAAAACTTATATTTATCAATTTAATTTTCCATTAAATTAAAAAAGAATTTCATTATTATAGAAGAAAATAATATTTTATTTTTCAAGACTGTGGCACAGAGTTATCTAATTCTCAAAGAAAAAAAAAATTTATTAAAAATAATGTGGGACAAAATAGCTTTAATAATCAATAGACGGAGATCGCCTTGAAGATAGGCAACCTGGACAATTGAATGTTTGGCCAATTGGCCGAGATCGGGGGGATAAGACATCCCAATAAAACGATTAAAGAAAAAGAGAGAACCAGTGACAATAATATTTGTTCCTTCGAGAAAAGAAAAAGAAAAACACTTGAGTTTACTTAATTATCTAGTGAATCATTTAACCAAAAATTATTCTAAACATTAAATCGAAAAGAATTTTATATACTTTTACTAAAATTGGAAAGTTTATTTTATTATACCATAAAAAGTATAAGAGGCGACTCATGTTAATTAGAATTTAATCCCGCTCTCCTAATGCTTTTAGTAATGTTTATTTTTCGTAATCTATGATATAATTTATCTTAGTCAGATCTCCGCCTGTTTTTGTTGTTATTTCAAGAATGTATAAATGAGTAATGCTACAAAATAATTTAAATCAGTCATCTTTTACTTTAAGAATGCTATTTTAATTAAAAAATTTTTTTGAGAAAAAATTTAATATTAGGAAAAATTAAACGTTAATTTACAGTATTATACGTATTTATATATAAATATTTTCCCATGTTTATAAATTTTACATCTTAAATTCAAATATACCGTACTGTCGGAAACTAAATATATGTCGACACAAAAAAATCTGGTGGGACAAGCACAGAACACAACATTCAATTTCTGAAGAAGGTAAGTTGTGTGCTGTGACACTAGTCACACCACATGTATTTAATTTTAGGGTGCTCAGGTTTTTCGTTTTTATAGACAAACTCTATTTGAGATTGCTATATATTTATTTAAACATTCATTTCTAGCTAGCCTTTATTAGTTTAATGGAGTCGCCTGTTAGTTAGGCAACCAGAGGTGTTTCCTAGCTACAGCTCTAAAACGCTGCGCACGGCGTTTTAAGCCTTGCGTAACGCAATCGAGGGCACAATGCGTGTTTCGTCTGCGTTTTACACACCGTCTTTTATTTAATTATTTTTTTAAATCAAATTTTCCATCGAAATTTTTTTCATGATAGCCTATGTGTTTTTAAGTCATTTTGACATCTTAGGCCATTTGGCAATAAACGATACGTATGTTATTGGGATGCAGACATTTATTTGGTATCGAAAATTTACTTTTAATTTAATTTTTTTTTTTTCATTTAATGTTAAATAAATAAAATAAAATAAATTAGAATTCACACCTCTTGGCTTTTAGGTTATCAATTCATTTAACATCTTTAACCCTTCTGCCACGAAGGGACCCTCCGCTCGTCAAGATTTAAAAATAAAATTTTTTTTTGTTTAATATTTTAGATATTATTTGAAGAACAAAGAGAGAAATTCTTTTTTTGATCAATAAAATCAAATTATGCATTTTTTTTATTTCATTAAGGTCTTTATCGGCATCAAAGGCCATTAGACCCCGTCTTGATTTATTTCATTTTATTACAGTCAATTAAATTGAAATAAATTGTCGTCTTCGGAATGCGAACCCGCGACCCTTGATTGCTACAGAAGGCCAGAGTTCATTTCCTTCATGCTTAAAATTGTCCACATAGGTCAATTTGCGGGTCCCACTTTTTTTGGATTCAGGGGATCTCAAAACATGTATTTCAATCAAAATCTCGATATCGAATTTTTGACATGATCGCAATACTTTCTTCCTATATATTACATATATAAATAGGTAAGAGAAAGTGAAAAGGCTTCATATCTGATAGGGCCTAGGGCAACTTGAATTCACACCATATTTTTTTAAGTCTCTCAGGTTATTTAGACTCCATTCATATTTATTAAAATTCATTGGTAAACAATATAGACTAATATAAATAAATATTTTTATCCATCAGTTCAGTAAGCCATTTTCTTTCTTCATGAAACAAAAGTTTTAACTGTGTACTCTTTTGTATTTTTATTGATTTTATTTTATATGAATATTTTGTAATTTTATATGTATGTATTGTAAGGGATGGCCGAGTAGCCCTACCCTAAATAAAAAAAAAAAAAAAAAAAACTGTTCTCAACGACAGAGGAATATATTTTGTATTTCATTGTTAAAAAAAAAATAGAGATATATATACTTATTATATAACCTATATTTTTTTAAGATTCATTCATATAAAATTAATAAAACATGTTTTGATAATAACAGGAAAATATATTTTCATTTTTTTACTACCCAATTCCTATTGAAATACATATATTATTATTTAACACTTTAGGTTGAATTTTATATCTCACCCCAATTTGCCTTGAAGGGAAGAAAGATCTTCTGGCAGGTGACGTAATGCCTTACAAACTGAGCTGAACGTGACCGGAGAGGATGAGGGTGAATAGAATAAAAGGGAAGAAAATAGAGCAGGCGGCTAGTAAAAAAAAGGGTGTCGCCGTGTGTGGGGTAATAAAACGAACCCCATTCATTCGGTCCACTGCCGGATCAGTTTGGTCCTGATGTCTTATTCGTCCGTCACAAAAAATACACCCTGGTTGATGAGCTTGCCAGGAAATGTGTACACCAAAACAACCAAGTAACCTCAAACCCTCTTCCTATCTTTGCTTCGCAATTTTATTGGGCTCGTAGAATTTTATTTATTTTTTTCAGAAACAAGTTAATTAAAATTGTTTCTTTATTTCTTTTTGATTATCAATTTATTTCGATCGATTTATACAAAAGGTAACAGCGAATGTTAAATTTTATTATCAACTTTTTTACTTAATTATGGATCATGCATCTGGATTTCTATTTGATTTCAAGGTCTTCTTGTTTGCAAAGGCTAGATTTATAAATTTAAGTAAAATAATTAAAAATATGTATTGGTTGTTTCATGTGGGAGACCAGCTTTGAATTTATTTAAATTTAAGTGGAGTTACATTTGGATACCAGATAATGTAAATGAATGTGCCTAGATAATTTCATAATCTCGTTTAAAAGCCTAAGATAAATAAATAAATTTATTAAAGACGCGCTTAGAGGCACCAATCCTCGGTGGCTAGGTCTAAACAAACCCAATACAAATTTAAATACAATAACAACAAAACAAAGGAAAAAAATATTTTCTCTATATATTTGATAAATCGATCGCCAAAAACATAATTAAAATATCTCGCATACAAAAATCTGTTGTTTTTCTTTTTTCAAACATTTTATATTTTAATAATTTTAATTTTACCTTAATAAAATAATAAGGATTTATAAATAATACTAATATAAAGAAGGCACATTCCAATTAAAAGTTTAAAATTTTCATTTGGTAATTATATTTAAAATTTTAAAGGTATTGTCATTAACTCTTATTTTAAACTTTGCTTTGAAAGTGATTGTTAATTCAATAGCAAACTTATCTTTAATATTTAATAATTTTTCAATTATTCCTGCTTTAATTGCTTTTGTATTTTTTCCAGGAATCAATTGTAGATTGAAATTTTTCCTATTTTCCATTTGAAAATTAAATTTTTAAACTCAATATTTTAAAGTATTCTAATTATTTTTAAATCAATTAAATGAAGAGTTAGGAAGGAAATTTTATGTTTGGTCTTCTCTTGCGTTTCTGTTTACAAACCTCTTTGTTTCCCGGAACAAGCTTAGGGCGATGTCTGTGTCTTTATGTGAACAAGAAGAATGATAAATGACTTTCGGATCATTGATTTTCATGTCTTCGTCATATAATTGGGCCTCTTTTTTCCCGTATTTCCTTTTTATTTTTTAAACATTTAATTAATTTAGAATTTGGCTTTTAATAAGAGAATTCCATGAAAATATTTCCTAGTTTTGAGTTCTTTCATTGTAATAATCAAATGATGAGATGTGACTTAGATGAAGAATAAATTTTCTTACTAAATTTATATTTAAAATAAATAAATAAATTTATTTACGACCTGTTTAGAGGCACAAGTCTTCAGGGGTCAGATCAGCAAACAACAAATTTTTTTTTCAGTCTTTTCTGCATCTTGCAGAATATAGGCTAGCATTCGTTTGTAAGATCTGGAATTGATTAAAATTCTCCTAATAATAATATTTCAAACCACAAAAGCTTTAATAAACACATAAGTTTGTATGTATCACACCTTCCTAAGTTGCTAGTTGAGTGAAATTTAGACTATATGTAGTTCTTGAGCTCAGAGATTAGTTGAGGTAGTGCAAGTAGGGGCGTCATTTGAGGGGGCAGGGGGCGTTCCCCCCAAGACTTTGGAAGACAATAATAAATTCTGAGCTTAGCCCCTAAATACAAACAAACTCGCACTTTCTCTTTATAAATAAGTATAGAAGATGGTATAGAAAAAAAAAATATAGAAGTATGTATATAAATTAAGTAGCACAGGAAGTTAAAAGAAAATTTTTGCCCCCCAGCCCCTAAGAAAAAACTGAAATAACTTCACTGAGAGCAAGGTCATACCATGTTGTTAAGGTTTTGGCCAGGTTTTCCTTAACAGCTTAAGACGAATGTCGGGTTAGCTTTCCATTTCTTTAATTGAAATCATAAAGCATTATTTTTTCTCTTATTTAATTACAAAAGGTTTCTTTTATATAATTTTTTTTAGTTTAGTCCAAAGACGTCATCATCATAGATCAATCGGACAAAACGAAACGTCATGATTCAAGCTGAGCGTTTTGCGCCCAAACGGCCTATCCCAAAAAAAAAAAAAAAACGAACCCCATTTAAGACATCGACTAGGAGAGAGAAAGAGAAAGAGGAAAAAACGCAAGTCTTAACAAAAAGCCTTTAAGCGAGCGTCAAATTGGTCGGCGGAATGCTTGATCGATGACCAGGGCTTTAGTGATGACGGCTACCACCCCTCAATATACCGTCATCCTACACCAATGTCCTCAATTTATATTTATTTTTTCCTTCACAAAATATGTTGTTGTTTTTTTATTTTTGTACTTTTCCGAATGATACAAATGTAACATAGGCCTAAATGAATATTATTTTATTTTAGATAAAAAAAATATTTATTAAACAATTAGAAAAATATTGATATTGATATTTAGATTACTTTCTTTAACCTATTAGCTCCCTTCAAACACGAATGAATCTTTCGCCTTTAACCTATTAGGCCCAATGTTAATAAATAGTGTTAAAATATTGCATTGATTTAAAAAATACGATGTCTAGATTTTCATGGAAATACACGTTTTGAGATCCCACTAGACCAAAAAAGTGAGTTCTGCAAAAATGTCTGTGTGTCTGTGAACAAAATATATCAAGAACGAAAAAAGCTGGGTGGTTAAAATTTGATATTTAAGTTAGGTACCCCCTGGCATTCGACACAAAACAAAATCAGCCAAAGAGTACTAATACTTTATTGATATACTTTTTTTTTATTTTCTGAAAAATTAGCTCTAATTTTGATTAAAATTCATAAATCAATAACTTTTTAGATGCTCTTTCAAATGTATATTCTCATTTTGTCCTCAAAATTGTTTGAAGCACACTTTACTCTTGTAATTTTTTTTTATTTCTTATACTTTAGCTCGATGCTCATATACATCATAAGAAAGATAGATAGGTTGCTATTTTTGTTTCTATATTTATAAATTTTACATCTTGAATTCTGATATACTGTTGATGATACTAATACTGTATATGTCGACAAAAAAAAACTGATGTTAAACAAAACTTTCAATTACCGAAGGTAAGAGAAAGTAGTCTGCTGTGCAACTATCACACCAGATTTTTTATATTCAAATATTTAACAAATTAGCTCTTTATTTAGCTACAGTATATAATTTTTTGCTTGTTTTTATTTAGATTTATATTTGATTCTTCAATTTTTATAAAAATCCTGTTTACATAAATTTCATCGATTAAGATAATGGCCTTGAAATAATAAATATTAATATATATAAAAAGTAATTTTTTTAATATAAAAAACCTTTTTAGATTATTTGTTCTGATCTCTTCTAGCTCATAGATTTTTAGTGCCTTGATAAATGTTTAGGAAAGAAATAACAATATTAGTAAAAAAAAATTTTCCCATTGATTTTTATTTAACTAAAGCATTGACTTTTGACATACCAAAAAAATAAATAAATATCTATCAATATACTTTTTCTTGATATCCTTTCTGATTAATAAGTTAATTATTATACATAAAAAATGACGATATTTGACGACGGAAAATTGAACTCTATAAATTAAATAGATTTTGAGAGCCTCAGCGTATCTTAGTAATTTTTTTTTCTGTTTATTTAGTTGTCTTTGCTCAGGCATGTTCTGTCATCTTTACTCAATAAAGTTGAAGGGAAAATCTTTGAGTTAGTTCTGTAAATATATTCCCAAGTTCAAATCTTCTAATGAAATAAAAATAATTATTTTGTTTGAATAAAAGGATTGGAAAAGGGAATAGAAACTGTCGCAGATTTATTCAAACAAAAAATTATTTACCGACTAGATAGAGCTTTGTTAGAACTATATTTCAATCAACGCTATATAGATATAGTCAAAATATTGCTTAAGATAAAAAAAGCGAAAATAAAAATACCTGGTTTGAGTTCAGGGAGCATAATCAAACACAAATTCATCTCTCAAAATGTTTTTATCTCTATTTAACAAAATTTATTTAGAGAAATTGTTTTTTAAATTAAAGAAATATTTTTCTTTTGAAGAAATGATAAAATGAATCAATGATTGACATTGACTTGTCATTTTCATCTTCAACCGTCAGTCATCGATTCGATTGTTCTTTTTTTTTTTTTTTTTTGAAAGATGACTTCTTTTTCCAAAAACAAGTCTCGTAGAAATCAAAAAGATTTCATCATGCTTGACAATCTTCAAAATATAAATATATTTTATCTAACTAAACATATTTATTAAAAAAAAAAAGAAGCTTCAAAATAAATAATAAGCGATTTAAATCATTCATGCTTACCGAATTTAGTGGACGATGAACGAAAAAAGTGGTTAAAAACTAAAATAGGATTACATTTGTTTAAATATTACCTGAATACTCCAAGCGGAGTTTAAGGATTTATTTGGAAAAGGATTTAATATGAAATGAAGGTTTTTAATTTAAATCTCCGCAAAGAGATTATTTAGAAAAAAAAGAATGAATTTATTATTATTTTTTTTTCCCCACCAAGTTTCTTATATTTTGCTTTTAACTGAAAAATATTTTTTGTTCTTTTAGCATCTTAAGTCCTCAGACTTAAATATTCCATTGTGTTTCACAAGAGATAATTTTCTAAACACAAACCAGGCGTTGGTTCTTTGCTGGAACAGATGGGTTGATTGGGGGCTAACCACAATGAGGCTCTGTTTTGTATTCATAAGTAGAGGCTTTGAAATTTCGCAATTTAACTAGTTTGCATGTCCAAATATATGTGTTAGAGGATGGAGGAGATAAAAGAAAAGATCACAGTGAAGAAGCAAAATATTCATGACTCCAGTTTAATTGTAATTCTGAGATATAATGTAAATATTTCTTATTTTATTTATTTCAAGAAAAGGAGAAGCAATCATAAAAAAATTCTTTATAAAAAAATTTGTTCTAAATATGTAAAATTTATATCTACGTAGGCCTGCCAATAACTTAAATATGAAATTTCAACCTCGTAGCTCATTTTTTCCAATTTTTTTTTTATTGAGGTTAGATTTATATGTGGGGTTAAACTGAGTTATGAGAGTAAAAAAAGTAATGTAGATTATACTCGATATATTTCGGGATATTATACCATCTTCAAGAGTTACAGAAAAGTAACTGAGAGAGTGAAAAAATACATACTTAAATGGTAAGTTTGGAGGGAAAATGGTGTAGGTTTTCCGTGAAACATATTTACTTAAATGGTAAGGGTTAGTCAAGACTCCTACCCCTGTCTCCCTCCACTACCATTTAAGCATGTATTTTTTCACTCTCTCAGTTAGCTTTCTGTAACTCCTGAAGATAATATCCCGAAATATACCGAGTATAATCTACATTTGTTGTTTTTACTCTCATAATTCAGTACCCCTCAAACTCAGTATACCTCACACCCCACATATAAATACAACCTCAGTTTAAAATGTTTCACCAAAAATCTATACCTCTTTAAATTTAATTTTTACTTTCTCTTACCTCTATATATATGTTAATATATATAGAGAGAGAAAGTATTGGATTCATGTCAAAAATTCGATGTCGAGATTTTGATGGATCTTCACGTTTTGAGGTCCCCTGAATCCAAAAAAGTGGTTTTCGCGACATGGTCTGTCTGTGTGTGTGTGTCTGTGTGTCTGTCTGTGTGTGTGTCTGTGAACAAAATATCTCAAGAACGAAAAGAGCTAGGAGGTTGAAATTTTATATTTAAGTTAGGCGCCCCCATGGGACGTGACACGAAGCTTTTGAACAAAATCGACCAAAAAGTACTAGCACTTTACTGATTCACTTTTTCAGTTTTTTTCGATTTTCTCAAAATTTGCTCCGATTTTTTTTTAAATTCAAAAATCAATTATTTTTTAGATTCTCTATAAAATGTATATTCTCATTTTGTGATTGAAATCTTCTGAAGACCACTTTACTCTTGTACTCCATAGAAAAGATAGGAGAAATGGTTGCCATGGTATCAAAATATAAATATTTTCCCATACTTATAAATTTTACATCTTGAATTCAATTGTACCCTACTGTCGGAAACTAAATACATGTCGACACAAAAAATCTGGTGTGACAAGCACAGTACACAACTTTCGATTACCGAACGTAAGAGAAAGTTGTGTGCTGTGCGCCAGTCACACCAGATTTTTTAATTTCCTTTAAGTTCTTTTCGGCATTTAGACTTCGATTGGTAGCTAATATAATTGAATAAAATGTTTGCGGGAAACCTTGACTTCCAGCACAGGAGGCAGAAACTCTACCACTGGTCCAAAGGCTCATTTTCTCCCATCTTTATTTTTAGCACAAGCACAGACAGAGCACCCATTTTTTGAACTAAAAAAAAATATATTACCATGGAAATCTCGACATTAAATTTTTGACATGAAAGCAATACTCTAGATATTAACTTATTAATGCCCACGGGGCTTGGAGTAGTTGGTAGAGTGTCTACCTTCTATACCGAACGTCGCGGGTTCGGACCCCAGGCAGTCCGATAATTTTATTTAAGGCATTTGGATACCAAATGACTTAAATAAAAATGCCTGGACCCCAATATGTATAATAATCATTAACGGATATCGTTTAAAGTCTTAAATGGCCTAAGTTGCCGAAAAGACTGTGTGAATGAGTGTGTGAATGTGAGCGTGAATGAGAAAAAAGTGTGAATGTTTAAAAAAAAAAAAAAAAAAAAAAAAAAACTTATTAATATATAGTTAAGAGAAAGTAAAGTTGTTAATCAGCAGACTTTAATAAGGAATTCATACACTAATTTTACTAAACTACTTGTTATAACTTTTCTTAACTCTCAACGAATATCAGATTAAATAATCGACGTAGAGAAAAATATCTATGATCAGCGAGGATTTAAGTGACATGCTCCTTGGGATCGAAGCTTTAACTTGTGCAAATTCAATCCCGGGGTCTCTCTGTACCCAGCTTCGCTCATTATTCGAGGCTGCCTCCATCACTCCGCTCATCCCATTAACAAAACAATGGCGAGACTTTAGCCGAGTTATTTAATTAAAACTCTTCAATCCAATCTTTATCTAAAGATCAAACTATCTTCTACAAGCTTAAATCGAAAACATGTTATTTATTTACTAGAGAGTTTTTAATAAGCTCAATTTAAACAAAGGTGTTAGGCAGTTGAAATATAAATCTAATTAGAAATTTAAGATAATTATTTAAATTTCAATTAGAAAATTAGATGATGAGACTATAAAAGGTGCTGATAAAAACTACGAGATATTTTACAGTATTGATTATAACTTATTTTCTGTAAATATTCTCAATTTAAAAATAAAATAAGAAATATAATAATAATGTATAATAAAACAAAACACCTAATTACTTCTTTTAAATTAAAATATTCTAAAAATGTCATTATTTTTTTTTTACTTTCTCTTACATCTATATGTAATGTAATATGAGAAAGTATTGCAATCGTGTCTAAAATTCGATGTCGAGATTTTTTTTCTTGTCTTAATATTGCTTTCGTTATATTAATTTTATGAATGTAGACCATTGATTCTTAACCGGTGCTACTTGATCTTTTTGCAAGTGCTCCACGAAATTATCAAAGTGAATATGTATATATTAGCCTAAAATGAAATTAATAATCTAGTATGGCAAAAATCTGTGAAGTTTTAAATTATTTTAGCTCAAGTAAATTACATTATAATATAGGCCTCCTGTAATTATATACACTGTATTTTTAATTAGTTTTGTTTTTACTGTTATATAATATAATAATTATTTTAAATAAAATTGATCTTTATGTATTTTTGTTTGTTTTTGGCTAATTAAGTGCAAATCTTTTAGGGTTGGGTGTCGGCAGAAAATTATACAGACACTGAGAAAATTCAAGTTATAGTTTTATATTAAAAATACTATATTTTATTAATGATTTTGTTTTGTTCCGACACCTCTTCAATTTGCCGTCAGCGACATCGCAGCCCTGAAATTTATCATATAATCAAAATTACTCCCTAACTTTAAAAAGACAAAGAAGCCCTGATGTAGACTAAATTTTGTAACCAATGGCTTTTGCCTAAACAGGCAAAATAGTTTTTTTTCAACAAAACTAAATTCTAAAATCGTAGTAGATTGAAATTCTGCTTAAAAAATTGCGAACTAATCTAGAATTTGGACAGGTAAATTCTTTCATTCGTATACCTTACATTTTTTATTAAAAATCTTCAAGTTGTAAATATGGAAATATTTATTTCGTCTGGTAGTTAGGCAATTAATATTGAAAAGAAAGAGGACAGCGGTCAATTGGCTTCTCAACTCTTGGAATAAAGAAAGAATTTCTTTACTTTCAATTTTTATTTGTCATGTATTTGACCTCATTGCCCATTTTATTTTCTTATAAATAGGAAGTTCAATATGTTGATTTAAATCAAGTTTATTTAATCTTCTATTCACTAAAAAGAAAAAAAAAATTCAATTTGATTAGATGAATAAAGAATTAAATAAAATTGATAAATTTTCTTATTAATTTGTTATCTTTTGAAAACCCAATTGAAATTATGAATAAAAGACTTTTCATTAGATTTGAATAGAAAGTCCAACAGGCTATAATCAAAATCCATTTGCCTCTTAAACATTAATTTATAAACTTACTTTTCCCCGAGAAAATTGAGTTTACTTTAATGTTACTTAATAGCTCCTCCCTTGAAAACACTTTGAGGCCATTTTGCAAATAAATATGTCCCTTTCTATTAATCTTGATTTGAAAATATCCCTTGGGCCTTTAAAAAAACGCATAAAAAGAGATCTAAGATCTATGATTATTTTATAAATAAATAAATTATAGCTTTTAATGTATCTATAGAAAAAATGAAAAGAAAATAATAAAGAAGAATATAAAAGATTTTATACCCTTTATCGCTATATACATAATCTCCTAAACTAAAATAAATGCCAAATAATAAATTTATAATAAAAGCAGAAATGGAAATAAAAAAGTATACCGGAAGGAAGCCTTAACTATTATATTATTATTAAATTCTTAAACTTGATTTCGTCTTCTTATATTGAATTAGATATTTAAAAATAATGGTGCTTAAGAAGCTCGAGAGCTTATCACCACATTTTTACACTCAGAACTGAAGTTTTGTAATTGATATTGTCAATAGTCGATTTCTGATAGCTAAAAAAATATTTTTTTTTTTAATTTTAATTTAGTGAGTCTTTAGCTTCATCACAGAAACAAAGTAACAGTGAGGGTGGATATCATAAAAAAATTAACTACAAAATTTAGTAGCCCTCTTGGAAGAGATTAGTCTTTGGACAAAATTTTTCTAACTTCAACTATTCAGTTGGATCATCTTATTCAATCTTTTTTTTGAGTAAACAAACGATTTGTAAGAGTTTAAAATGAAATCCAATCTTTTGAAACGCAGTTCTTTTACGCGGCTTACGGTAAGGTCAATTGGCAGAAAACGTCACGTAACAAAAAGCAGGAGTAACAAAAATGCGTTACAGCGCCAGAGCACCGCCTAAGGAAGGCGAGGCTAGCCGAAACCTTGGCGAGGCCACGCCTACCCCCCATCAGCTCTAGAGAATTATCTTTCTCTCTATCTCTTTTTATATTAAATTATATTCGGAGTTGATGAAAAAGCGGGAGGAACTTCGTTCCCGACGGGGATTCCACGATCCCACTAGTTTGCTTTTTTATTTCTTCTTCTCCTTTGTGTCTCATCGCTCCCTTCTTCAGGAGGAGTAAGTTGTAAGTTTTATACGAATAGAGATGGCATGTATAGGCTACTGTTAAGAATTTTCAAGGGATATTCATAAACTTGTATATGAAGTTTGTTACACAAACTGTTCATGAATTTTACATTCGGGTAGGCCTATATGAAACTTACGCACACATTCACCTCAATTTTTTATTATATATACCCTGGGAATTTAAACTTATTCCAGGAATTCAATATTTGCATTCATAATTAATAGGTATTTGTAATATATCAAAAAAAAATTTAAATTAATATTTTATTCATATGATTAAATATTGTTTTTATACCAGAATATTTAAATAATAATTTTTTATTGTTTATGATTATATTGTAATATATCATAATTAGATGCATTGTCAACAATAAAAAAAATTCCTCATTATTCATTTACAATAATTAAAAAAAATAATAATTTTTTCGGAGAAAAACTAGAATAATGAGAATAATTGATTCAATAGAAAATATAGGTAATGACATTTGGAGAAGGATGGATATTTATCTGGTATAATGAAAGAGAAGTTTCAACAGAACAGTAGTACACTATCATCTGTATTATTAATTCATGTTTAAAGCAATTATCTTTACTCGGATTATTAACGAGATTGAACTCAGATTCGAATCCTCGTAAAAGAGGGCGGGAAGATGGTTTGTAGGGAGGCCATCAAAAAGGGTTGGTGGGAGTATACTCAGATAGTCAGCTGCACGCGAACCATTTGAATATGATCAAGTGGGCATCCCAATTAGACTCTTGAGGCTATCAAAGGTAGGTTGTAGAGCATCTACATCGATCCAGCTGCCACATTCTCCTACCTCCCACCCATCCACCCACTGGCCAATAGAATTCTTCTTGAAATGAATTCACTTTATTAGAGAAGAAAGAGCGTTGAAGGTTCATTACAAACAATAATATCGTTAAAAGTCTTTTCTAATTTATAAAAAATGTTTTAGAATCGGTTTATTTAATATTTAAATATATTGATACAATATTGAAAAGATCCAATAATTATGGCTGATCATTTTCAAAATGTTTAGAGATATTTAGTTATCGAAAAAGACTTAATGGAAAAGTGCTGAAAGGCGACAAATTCACTGGAAATTTTCCGTTCCAATGTCTATTTTATATAAACATTTTGATATCACGAAAAGTGATTTGAAAAAGACCATGTTTTGTAAAATTGTGAACAACCTTCGTTGATATATGGTAAACAAATTTTTACTTTCTCTTGCCTATATATGAATATATATAGAAAGAAAGTATTACAATCATGTCAAAAGCTCTACACAGCGGTAGCCACGATACACATTCTGCATTAACGATTTGAGGGTATGGTTACTCTCGAAGAGGTGACTTGAATTGGCCAGCAAGATAGTGCGATTTGACTCCGCTAGACTTTTTCTTGTGGTGTTTTCTGAAGTCTCAGGTCTATGCCAATAAACCACAAACGACCGATGCCCTTAAGATCAACATAACCCACGCCTTCGCTCAAATTAAGTCGGATCTATTTAGAGTCATTCAAAATTGGACCACTTGGATCCGGGCCACTGTGAAAAGCCGCGGTGGACATTTGAACGATGTTATATTCCATACATAATGGCATACATAGACCTTTCAAATAAAAAAAGAATTTCGTTAATACCTCACACACAGCTTGTTTTATTTCATTTCAACATCGACCCGCCCTTATTGAAAAACCTTTATATCGGCGGAAACTAAATATATCGCGACACAAAAAAGCTGGTGTGACAAGCACAGCAGATTTTTAAATATTTAATCTCTGTTGAGAGATATTAAGAAGAAAATAAAATAAAATGAGTTAAAAACAAGACAAAATACTACAGAAACCTGAGGCGATTTATTCAAATATTGTTATATTTTAGCGTTTATTGCAATAATAAGTAAATTGTTATTTATTTCAAAGAAAAAAAAAAGATTTTTTTTTTTTTATTTTGTTAATAAATAAAGATGCTAAAACATGACATTTTTATTTTCCAAATCGATTTTCGATTTTTCAAAATTGATCAATGAGGTTAACTTGATAAGAAAAATGTTTTCTTTTTAATGGGGGAGGGGGATATAAGAGAGGGAAACATCAGCCGGTTGTGTTGGGTTACAAGTTGCCAGAAGGGTTGAAAATGGGGAGGGGGTTGAGCCCTTTGGTTGCCTTCTACATTCATGGGATACAATGAATCCCTGCGGTTAGATTTGGGCCGTAGGGGCATCAGCTCGGGTTCCTACTTGCAAGATCAAAAGACGCTATTTGTGTATTATTCACCTATATAATAAATTACTAGACAAGGATTGACTGATGCCAAGTAATTTGTTAAGTAAATTGCATTGCGAAAGAGAATGAATAGCAAAATCGAATTTTAGTCAGAGTTAAGCAATTGTTAATTTAAAATAAAGGATAACTTTTAGTCGGGCTTCACCTTTTTTGCATATAAAGAAGCGAATAATAATAAATTCAAAGCTGACATTTAGTTAAAATATTGTTGTCTTAATATACCAATGACGTAAGAAGGGTGAGATCAAACTCCAACAATAACATTCACCAAATTCTTAGATTTTGATAAATTTGAAATTATTCTTTTAATCATGTTTTTTGTAATACCTGGCTTCTGGCCAATCTAAAAATGAATTTTAAAAAAATATTATTTTGTGACTTTGATAACATGAGACAATATTCTTTATTATTGTAACTGATTTTTTAAAGTTAGAGGTCATTTAAATCCTCCAATATTTATTTAAATTATGGTAAAATTACAGTGCGTAACAAAACCTTAAAAACGGTCGTTCAAGCATAAGTTGCATGAACTTGGCTGAAATTTTTGTGGGGATGGTAGGTGGCTATTTATGCAATTATACGTTACTGTAAAATATTATGTTTATTTTTTCCATTAAAATGAAAAATTTCCTGAAAATTGTATAATGAATGTAGCAAGCGCTGGCAGCCAAATAAAACATGTATAAAGCGTAAAAGTCAAATAAAAAACAATTATTCAAACTGGACCATGAACAAAATACATTTCTTTTTAAAAATAATAACTAATCCCCATTCGCACCAAGGGACCATTCAAGTATTACATAAGCAGCTTGGGGGAAGGGGGAATATCTCATTTGCTTATTTTTACTGTCAAGGAGGAGAGGGAGTTTATGTCATCCCAAGAAAAAGCAGTTCTTTAAAAAAAAAAAAAAAAAAACAAGAATGTGGCTAAGGATTGATAAGATGAGTTACGAAGGAAGGCAACCAGGAAGGAAGTTTTTATTGAATAAAATAAATAAACTCCTTTCAAAAACACGTTTCGGCCAAATTTTTCTTCAAGTGTATTTATTCAATAGAGGCTTCCTTCCTGGCTGCTTTCCTCTACATATTATCTTATCATTTGTTTATTATTAGAGTGAAGTGGATAGCTGAGTAGATCTTGTAGTAAGGAAGAAAGAAAAGAGCGATTGCAGCTAAGTTTATTTCGTTTAATAATCGCTTCAAGCCGACGTTTCGGTCAGATATACGACCATCATCAGGGCTGAAGCGTGTCAACAAAATTCCTCAAAATGTCGAATGGCACAATCGTATAAAATATTTTTTGCCATTTTATAAGGACCAACAGGCTATGCGAGTCAAGGTTAGATTGATGGTCGTATATCTGACCGAAACGTCGGCTTGAAGCGATTATTAAACGAAATAAACTTAGCTGCAATCTCTCTTTTGTTTATTATTGTTAACAAAAAGGACTGTCAATAATTTACCTACGAAATTCTTGAAGATTGAAACACCAAAAAATTCAAGAGTCTTAAGGTGGCCATTCACGATCGCTCCATCTGTCCAAAATAAACAAAAATGGAGCAATGTCACTCCAAAAACTGACCGTGAGTGGGGAAAACAAATGAATATCGTGTAGTGAATGGATGACATCCATTTGGAGCGATTGTGAATGGCCGCCCTTAATAATAATCTTATAAAATTTTCAAAAATGATCAGGTTTTATTTCATTTTAATGAATAAAGAAAAAATAATATTTAGATATCTTAAAGGTGGATTCTATCCTTTAATCCATTCCACTGATTAAAATTCTAATAGATATCGTTAATCTCTATTATATTGAGTAATATTATATTCACTAGCATAATTGGAGAGCCATTAACTGAGGGACGAGATTGATGATGAGGAGTATAGTTATCTTCTCCCTCTTAGATAGGAATATATAGATCTGATTAAACAATTATGGGCTTCATAGTTGGCCTACCATGTTTACCTAATTTAATTATTGGCTATACATCAAATGAGATAATAAGGTAATAGCTAACAATTTTTTTTTATGTAAGCTATAAGTTTATATATGCCCTCGGGATTGGTGTAGTTGCTAGCGTGCTGGATGATTTTATTTAAGTCATTTGGATACCAAATGTATTCGGTATACCCGCCTTCGGTCACTTCTTGTAACTCTATCCAATTAGCGCCCTGATAGGCACACACAAAGGGACAGGAAGACAGCTTCACTTCTCTTTTTTTCCAATAATTCCTTATTTACTAGTCTTTTTATACCTTTTTGAACATGAATTTTCATTTAGCTGGTGAAAAAGCCAGAACGAGGATGAGATGGCTTGGTGTAATCGCATGTTTAAAAATTTAGTTTAGCATTTGAAGATAGTCTCTCAAAGTATGAAAGTATCTAGGATTAATAAATGAAAATCCCCCTATATAATCCTCTAAAAATAAATAGATCTACAGTATATCACTTCAAAAAGCTACAAGACAACTATTTCTAAAATCAAATTATATATCAAATATTTTATTATATAACATATAGTCTAATAAAAAAATAAAAGAAATCTATTATTGAATATCATTTTTATAAGTTTAACAACTCTACTTTCCTTAAAAATAAATAAATCAAAAATATATTCCCTTAAAAAAAAAAAAAAAAACAAGTCAAACTTGTCCTCTGTATTTTGAATTATATATTTTTTCCGTTTCTATACAAATTTAAATCTTAGTAAGAGGGAGGGAGAAAGAAAGAAAGAAAGAAACAGCGAAATGAGTTGAATAAAAAAAAAAAAAAATATAACTGGAATAGAATATTTGGAGACAATGTGCAATTGTTTTCATATTTTATTAATAGAGATTGGACTCTTGAAGGGTAATAGATAATAGATGAGGACTGTTGTGAAATACTAAAGAAAAGGCTGAGTTCTTTAAATCTCTACTCTTCTCTCCAATTTTATCCCTAACAAAAATACAAGGAACACTTAATGCTTCTTTCCCTATTTGCTTGTTTTACTTTCGTTAGAGAAAGAAAAAAAAATCAATCACCAGATTATCATAGTTAAGCTTCTTTTTAAATGAATTTGAATTTTTTAGCAATACCAAGACAAAGAAAATTTTTTTTGTCCTTCACTTAAAGGATTTAGAAAGTGTAAGGGGATGGAAATGGAAATTTGCGTTTAATAAAAAATATTTTAATGCCTAACTAAATTTAAAGGATTTCAAAATACCTTTCAAAATTGGAAATTTTCAGAAGAATAAATAATTTATAATATTAAGTTTAATTGGTCTGAATCGAAGTGCTTTGCTTTTTAATTTTAGTTTAAGATTGATTAAATTTCGAAAGATAGATTAAAGGTCTACTAAATAAATTTCTTCTGGAGATTTAATCCCTCATTTGGTTGAAACATTCCTAGGATTGATTGTAAATCATTTAAGAGAATTTCAAAAAAGATAAAGAGTCGAAACAGTTTTGAAAATGCAAAATTCTTATCCGCACTCCAACAAAAGTAATTTCTGACCATTCAAAAAACTTATTCCAAACTCATGGGCGTAGCCAGACTTCTTGTTAGGGGGCCAACCCCTCGTTAGGGTAAAAGAGGGGGGTTTGCAATTAATATATATATAGAGTATTAATTATTTATTTAAATAAAAAAAAATTAAATTAATGTAGTGAATTGGGGTGTTAAAAAAATTTCCATATATATATATATATATATATATTTTTTTTTTTAATTTTTAGGACCAACCAGGGGGGGCAACGCCCCCTGCCTCCCCCTGGCTACGCCCATGTCCAAACTCCCAATTTTTTTGACTAAAGAGAGAGGGAAAGCCACGCCAATAAAGAAATATTTAGTCGATGTCTCAATATCTCACTTGTATTCCCGAAAGGTTCGCAAACTAAAATTTTTGAAGAAGAAATAAATTGTATTTCTGGCGCACAACACACAACTTTCTCTTACCTTCGGTAATCGAAAGTTGTGTTCTGTGCTTGTCACACCAGATTTTTTGTGTCGACATATATTTAGTTCCCGAAAGTACGGAACATTTGAATTCAGATGTAAAATTTATAAATATGGGAAAATATTTATATTTTGTTACCAAGGCAACCATTTCTCCTCTTCCCTATGAAATACAGGAGTAAAGTGGTCTTCAGAAGATTTCAATTGCAAAATGAGAATATACATTTTAAAGAGCATCTAAAAAATAATTGATTTTTGAATTAAAAAAAAAATCGTTGGAGCAAATTTTGAGAAAATCGAAAAAAACTGAAAAAGTACATCAGTAAAGTACTAGTACTCTTTGGATTAAAAGCTTATTTTTCCGGTCCCGGGGGGTGTTTAACTTAAATATAAAATTTCAACCTCGTAGCTCAATTCCTTCATGCTTAAAATTGAACACACCCACCCACCCACAGACAGACCATGTCGCGAAAACCACTTTTTTGGATTCAGGGGACCTCAAGTTATGCTCTTGTATAGGCAATCCTGAGAAACAAGATTGTTGGAGAATTCCAATTTTAAAATAGTCACCTTAGCGTGCCTACCTCCTATACCAAACGTCGCGGGTTCGGACCCAGGCAGTCCGATGATTTTATTTAAGCCATTTGGATACCATATTGCTTAAATAGAAATGCCTGAAACCCAAATTGATATTTTAATTACAACGGTTATAGTCAAAGTCTTAAATGGCCTAAGATGCCGAAAAGACTGTGTGAATGTGTGTGTGAGTGTGAATGAGAAAAAAGTGTGAATGTTAAAAAAAAAAAAAAAAAAAAAATAGTCACTTAAAATAGAAATAAAAAAAAAATACAAGAAGAGGTAAATTAATTAATTTTGAAATACTAAACAAGTTTATTTATTACGATTTATATTGGAAAATTTGTGAAAGAAACTTTTTCACTCTAAACCTAAACTTTTTATATTTATTCCTTTTTTTTTTTATTTGGCGTAATATTTCAAAAAGCTACTTGAAAGAGTTTTTTTTTTATTCAAATGTTTCTTCACTCCCCTGCGTTTTCCTCTTTGTGTTACGATTTGAAATAATGGTTGATTGAAAGTCATTTATCTTTTCGAACCTTATTTCTCTAATCTAAATCAATGCGACTAGAGGAGAATAATAGAGGGCGAAGTGCACCCTCACTCCAATCAAACCGTGAGGGACGTTTTTCCTAAGCCCCACCCTCTCCCTATCCCTTACTCTTTTTCCTGTGCCCGGAAAGCCGTCTAATTGGAATTTTCTTTTTTTTTTATTGTTTCCATTTTTTTTTTTTTTTTTTTTTCAAAGTTAGCCAGATGTTTTCGAAAAGTTTGTCAAACAATGTCACTCACCTTGTTTAGAAAACTCAATCATCCAATTACACTCCTTCTTTTCTAGGTATTTTCTTTCGGTATTGTTTTTTAAAAAAAATATTCTTTACATTTTGGATTTTTCCCCACCTCCCTCAAAAAAAAGAACGGTCATACAAGCTATTATTATTTAAATTTGAATAAAAAGTTGTTTCATAGGCTATTTTTCGAGGTTGCTTTCTACTGTTCAATTTATATCCATTCATCAACCTCTGTATATCCCTTTGATTGAGATTAATCTCCAATCTATTCACAAGCCTCAATGGATCTAACAGTAGGCACTCCTATTGTCACCTCGGAAATCCATAAAGAGCAAGTAGCTTTCCGACTTTAGAATTATATAACACCCTTATTATCTTCCTCGATTTGCGAAAAAATTATTCTTCATAGATTTATATTATTATCTCATAATAATATTTTTCCAATTTAATTTTTTTGAAACGTCATCTCTCATCCTGACTGTAGCGAGAAGTTTCTTTTATTCATATCCCTCTTATTTGCTCATGAGCCTTTTCATCAAATCTAATCTATGATAAGGAGAAAGTCTTATTTGTCCTTTTATTTGCGCTCTCTTACCATAGGCAACATTGAAAAAGAATCCTTTCTTAAACTCCTTTTCATAGATTGGTGCGCCATCGTAACTCACTCTGCTTGTAGAATTGACTGAGAGGGTCCTAAATCATTTAAATTTTAATTAAGGAAACGAGAAATAAAATAAATAAAAAATTTTATTTATTTATTTATTCTATCTACGTTTGAAGGGCAGGACGCTCTCTTCTTCGGAATAGCAAAAAATAAATAAAATATTTTATTTGTTTAATGACTTTTCTTCTTCTTAATTCCCGAATCTTCAGCCAGGAATCGACGAGTTATAATTTATAAATATACGCTTATTATAGACCCCAAACGGGCTTTGCAGCCAATAAAAAAAAATTTATTTAAAGACTTTTTAGGCATCGAAGGTTATTTAGACCTCATCTTTAATTATTTCGACTGATTGGTAGCCAATTCAAATGAAATAAATTTTTGTCGCATGAAACGGGATTTTAATTCTTGGCCCTTATCACAACAGGCAGAAAATCTACCACTGAGCCATGGCCTTAGGCTCTTTTGAATTAATTGTATATTAAGGAATTTATTTTGAGAAAATTATTACGTTTTAGTTAAGTATTGGCCCTCGGGGCATGGCGTAGAGGTTAGCGTGCTAACCTCATATACCAAACGTCGCGGGTTCGGACCCCAGGCAGTCCGATGATTTTATTTAAGCCAATTGGATACCAAATGGCTTAAATAAGAATGCCTGGACCCCATATATGTATATTTATCAATAACGGATATCGTAAAAAGTCTTATATGGCCTGAGTTGCCGAAAAGACGGTGTGAATGTGTGTATGGTGTGAGTGTGAATGAGAAAAAAGTGTGAGTGTTTTTTAATAAAAAAAAAAAAAAAAAGTATTGATTATTTATATTTTTTACATTTTTTTATTTAAATTTCCCCTCCTGTAGAAAAAAGAGACAACAATTCTTTTGTGATTTGGATGTTAAGATCGTATCTCTTCGATTCGATGAAACCGATTCTTTTCAGATGAGCTGGGAAACATCGTGTTCAAATCTCATTCTTTTTTTTTTTCTGGGATGACTAGAATGCTCTTCTTGCATTAAATTTATTGAACCAAAGAGGACAATTCACGATTGGTAAAAGGATATAGATGTAGGATCTATTTCTTGAAAAAAGAGCCTCATCGCTTTCCATTTTATCTTATCTTTTATTATTAAATTCTATGGGGTCTTTAAAAATTTTAAGTCAAAAAGAAAAATATTTATTTCTTGTTTTGAATAAATATAGGCCACTACTTGATTTTCAAACGTGAAATGATCTTTTTTTTAATTCCATTTTCCTAACATGTTAATTTTTTTTTTTTTTTCAAAATTAGTAATTTTTTGTTGTAAAGCAGGAGAATAACTTCAATTCAGACAACTATTGCAATTTGCGGGACCCACTTTTTTGGGCTCAGGCGATCTCAAAACATGTAGGGCCTATATCCATCAAATTCTCGACATCAAATTTTTGACATGATCACAATACTTTCTCTATATATATCGTATATAGGGTAAGATAAAGTAAAAAAGAATAAAATAGCGAATTCCTTTCTAATTATATTTAAATCTTTTTCCATTTAAAGTTAAAATGTTTATCATTTGTTGAATTTCATTAAATCAACTCACAAGTAAAAATTAAAATTATGGAAATGATTATTTGATTTTATGAACTTGCTCAATTTAACCCAAAAGTCCAATCTTGGTGATCTTTCCCTAATCACTTCCAAGTGCCGAGGGGCTGGTGTGGCTTTTTGCTTCAATTGAAAGTTATTTTAATCTTGTTCTTAAGTATTCCTTGTCAGACCAGCAAGTGGCGAAGAAGCCAGAGGAGGCTTAAACTGATTGGCGTGTTAATGCCCTTTACTTTAAGGCTGTCTCCTGGTTGCCATCCTGGATCCGTCTCCCTTCGGGAATAGAATAAAATGTCTCAAGAAACCATAGACGAAACCTCCCGACACCTCTTTATCCTTCACAGTGCCACCAATATGTCCCCAAAGACACATCCGGAATTTTCTGCTTCTCAACATTCTCTAAAAATAGGATTTAGAGAGGCTTATTGGAGAAGATTGGAAGAAGTGACGTTTACCTGTCATCTTAATTTCCACCTTAAATATATAAATTATGTATTTTATTTTTCAAAGTAATTATTAATAAATGAATTATTGTATACCTAACTTATAGTAATAAATTTTGTATTTGTATTTTATAAATAACAAGATTTTGACTTTCTAGAGTTATTTACGCTTTTTAAATTTAATCTCTATCTGAGAAGATTAATTAAAATAATACAATATATAAATATTTTATTTTCTAATTTATAAATACACCAATTCTCTCCAAAATAAAGGCAATTTTTCAATTTAACCTCATCAACATCAATTTTGATGACACTTCAAGAAAGTTGTTAGAAATAAAATAGAAAGAAAAAAACTCATTTAAGAATCCGAAGTCGATTTTTTTCTATGTGTTAATGTCGTCATTTTAGTTGAAATGCTCCAATCGCTCAAGTCCCTCGGAAAAAAAAGACAAAATCACCCTCCAGAAAATCATTAGAGTGAGAGAATTCTCTATTTCGTTTCGCTAGTGGCCATCTGACAAAACAGGAAAAGGCAACATCATAATGTCACGCTTTAAAGTATTCATAGACATTCATTTCTTTTGTACAGATATTTTTTGCTTTTCATTAATTTTTATAAATAGAAGAGTACGAGAAATTAGGAAAAGTAACATTAATTAAGTTTTTTTTTTTTACTTAAACCCTCGATTTTGACAAATTCGTCGAGAGAAATATATATTATTGTGTAGGTGTAATTAATTTATTGATTTGGGGAATCAAATAACTTTAACATTAATAACGCCCTCGGCTTGGCGTAAATGGTAGCGCGCCTGCCTTAAATACCAAGGGTCGAGGGTTCGGAACCCAGGTAAGAGAATGAAAAAAAAATCGTAGAAAAATATTAATAATTATTCGTATCCCGTCACATGCGATAAAAAGTGATTTCAATTGAATTTGCTACCAATCCAATTGAATTAAAGAGAGACGGGGTCTAAATGGCCCTTGATACCGAAAAAGACCTTAAATAAATAAAAACACAAGAGTATAAATATAGTAAAAGTACAAAGTGAAGTGGTCTTCAAACAATTTTAGAAAGAACCATCTAAAAAATTATTGATTCATCTCAAAACATGTATTTCTATCAAAATCTCGACATCAAATTTTTGATGCGATCTCTATAATTTCTCTCTAAATATTATATAATGTTATACTGTATATATATTTATTATATTATTATAGATAAGAGCAAGTAAAAATTATTGAATGCTTCCCTATTCAAATTGGATTGTTATCTCTATAATAAAGGAAATTATTAAATTAGCTGTCTAAATATTTTGAAATTTATGTTTGAAATCAACAAGTCTACCTATTTTATTATTTACCGGTATTTATTTAACATTCTTTATTAAATATTTAATTTTCTTCTTTATTATTTTTCCCCTTAATTTAATAAATTCACTTGTTTTATTACTAATATATAGCCTTGTGAGAAGGAAATAATAATAAGCCTTGTAATCCTTTAAAAGATTAGATCTAAAGCATTTTAATTAGGCTAATAATTAACAGCTATGACTTCTTCTTATGAGTAATAATAATTTATTTTTAAACGCATTTATTCAACAATTTATATTTAAGCTAATACTCTGTGGAGGTGGCGGTGGGATTAGTTTGCTAGCTTGAAAAGAAAATTCAGGGTGAAGAGAGGTCTTGGTATTTAGAACAATTTTAATTTAAATTTATAGACTACCTAATTTGTACCCTTTTTTTTTTTATTTTTTCGTTTAAGAAGTTTTTCGAGATTTTAAGTCAAAACTTGTATTTGATTGGTAGGCAATTCAATTGAAATAAATTTTTGTCGCATGAGACGTGATGCGAACCCTTGACCCCAAGAGTAGGACCTACAAGAGCCAAGTTCAACCACTATGCTATGACGTTGGAAAATAAATATTTTCTACATCTTGTACTTGTTTAGAATGAAATCTGAATCTTAACTTTTAGAATGAAAATTCAAAAAAAAAAAAAAAAAAAGGCTTGGTTGCTCCCATACTCAGGGGCGGGTTGTAGGCCTATATATTTTTTGCTTTTGATTAATTTTTACTTTTTATAAATAGGAGAGCCCGAGAAATTTTTATGATAGTTGGAAATTATTGTTGGATAATAAATCGTATAATATAGATATAAAGAAATTGAAATTGCTGGACCACCACTCTCCTATCATTGTAGTGGTTCATTTTACTTTTTTTTTTTTTTTTTTTTTTTAGAAAACTTATATTTTCATATGTTTTCTTCTTTTGAGTTAATTTTTTGATGTTGAGTGAAGGTTTCCTCCCTAAATACATCACTGATGCAGTAAACAAATGAATGTCGCCCGAGAGAAAAAATGGCACAAGTGTAAACTTGTTTTAAAAAAATAATCTATACAAGAAGAACTTTGGGTAAATTTGAGGGCTAAGAGATTAAGTGGCAATGTCAATATTTATTCTATTTAAAGTCAGAAGCTGTTGGTTCGGATCCCAGGCAGTCTAATGAAAATTTTTTTAAATTATTTTGATACCAATGAATAAAATATGATTGTATGATTGTATCGAAAGTATTGAGTCTTATAAAAGTGAAGTGTTAAAAATTATTGTATTGTTTTATATTTGAGTAAAATATTTATTGCCATTTAATAAGGACCAAGCTATGCGTGTCAAAGTTGGATTAGAAGTAATTATGGCGTATAGGAAAATATTTTTAATTAAAAACCACTCTTGGCTCATTTTGGAAAAAAAAAATTATTTATGAATCTTGAAAAATTAAATAAAAATTTTCTTATTTAAATAAAAATGTTTTTTGTAGTCTATATCATTCATTTTTTATTAACTTTGGTAAATCAAATTAAATATTTGATGAAATGTGACAAGAAGAAGCTGACAAAAAAGGAATTAAAATGACGTCATAGGCTCTTTATTGATTTGAAATGCTTTGGATTTTTTTCTTTCTCTCATTTTATGATTAAATTTCCATAACTTTTTCTGTTTAAATTTAAATTCTAATTAAAATTCTATCATAATTACTATTATTAGACATTTAAATAGCCTATCACTAGTGATATAAATTGTTTATACATTAGATTAATCATGAAGGTAGAAGTCTCGCTTCTTATTCTAACGATTTGCTTCTCATGAAAGACACAATTTCTTATAATTAATTTGAATAAAAAAGGCAGAGGTTTCAGAGATTAAAAAAAACATTAAAATATATAATTATCAAAAAAATCTAGGGGTTTAAAATTTCAAAAAACGATTTCCCGCCGAGTTTTTTTTTTTTTTTTTTTTTTTTTTTGTGAATGGGTGCATAAGGTCCGAAGACCTATAATGACCAATAGTCACATGCAGCCAGGAAGAAAATAAAAACAAAAGGAGAAGCATAAAGGGGAAACTCAACTGCGGGAACTGAGAAGATGCCTGTTGAGGTTAGACTTGAAAGTCTGAAGATTGTAGGTTTTGGGGAAGATAGACGCAGGGAGCTTGTTCCAATCACGGGAGGTCATGGGGACAAAGGAAGAATGAAATTGATTTGTTCTGTTAGTCGTGATCTGAACAGCATAGGGATGCTGGGAAGATGCCTCTCTTGTGTTCCGTGAATATGTTGCATTGGGTGGGATAATTGATTTTAATTCGGCAGAGCATTGACCATGGTAATACCTGTAGAAGAGTGCTCTGACACGGTAAAATGACCTCATATAAAAAAGAAAAAAAGGTCCAGGGGTATTGAACCAATCTTTCTAAAGCTATATTTAGATTTAATGTAGCTTGTATGGTCAAGTAGCTATGAGTTGCACAAAAAGAGCAATTTTTCGATATATTTTTTTGCCTAAAAAATGAGGTTTTTCGAGAAAAAAAACTAATTTCGGAGTTAATTACTCGGGATTTTTTTATTCATTCTATTAGAGTTTTTGTTCCTGCACAAATTGACATCACATTTAGTCTAATCTGATCAGCCGTTCGGAATCTACAGGGGTTTAAACTTTCAAATTAGAATTTACCGCAGCGCGGTAAAATGGAATGATAGGAAAAAAATAAATAGTGGAATCTTTAGCTGAAAAATCATCCTTTCTAACCGTATATTCGCCATAATTATACCTCTTAAGACAGAGGAGATATTCAAGCCACTCATCTTTTCCGTGCTTGCGTCCTAGGTCCACTATAGACACATGATTTGTAAGACATTGTCACGTCAAAATACGAGTAAATAAATATAAACAAATATATCTGTATAACAGAATCATCAATAAAAAAATTAAAACCAATTACAGGTAATTTCATATAAACATTGTTAACATAATTGTTATGGATTTAACAACTCAAGCTGAGAATTTTAAAATGTAATTGATCGGATCTCCCCTATTCAATTAAAAAGCCTATAATAATGTATTATTATCTAAATATATTTTGTGGCTTGTTTGTCATGTATTTTTGTTAATTACACACCCAATGACGTTTCGGCTCATTAGCCATTAGCATTAAATTACTTGAGCTGCAAAAACAACGCCATATGTGGAATAGATCAAAATATAATCTATATATAAAAATGTTTTATTATCTGTCAAATTAATTCTCATTCAAAATGATTTGAAAATTTTCTTTTTTTCTTGAAAGGCAGTGATAAATTATTTTAATATGAGGATTTTGAAAATACTTGCTTGGATAAACAAAATCTAAATTTTGACGCTAATGGCCGACTTAGTCGAAACTCCCCTCTCACAAATACTACTCAAAGTTTCACATTACTTGCTTTTATCTTAGGTAAAACTCTTGATTATCGTCCAGAACGATAAAATTCATTTAACTACTTCCAATTAATTTATAATAACTTTAGACGGTGTTTATTTCCTCAGATGTTCGATGCTATTATTATTATTTTTTTGCTAAAATTGCCAATTTAAATGTCTTACCGCCTACACTTTTTCCATACAGAATTTTGCTCGGAAATGCTCTTTATCTCTTATCTAAGTAGTTTTTCTAGAAATGAGCTCTCTTAGATAATTAGAGCTTCCTATAAATTAACTTTCTTTTATAAAATTGATATTTAATTATTAAATTTTGCATTTATCTTTGTGACAATCTCAGATACATTCACCAACATGCTACGAGGTTCGAACCAAAATCTCATTTAAATGAATACCGCTTATTGAAAGCGTTATTCTTATGTGATAAAAAGACAAAAAAAAAAAAATATTGATCTAAGAAGCAATCTTATTATATGTTGTATAAAAAAAGTTATTTATTTTAATTGGAAAAACAACTTGAACAGGACGTAGATATTATTTTTAACGTAAAAGTTCAAGATGGCCTCAAATTATAACCTTCGATGTTTTCTCACCAATTAAAGAAACTAAAATCAAATAAAAAAAAGTAGAAACAAGGAGCTTAATTAATTAAAGAATCCACCCTTCCGGTCTAGAAGTAAACAACAAACGAGAGCTTGGTTTAAGAGGTATTCCTATTTTATCCAGATTTTCATAAATAAATAATTAAATGTTATTATATCTCATGTTTATGATAAAGTCATATGATAGCCACCACATCACCTTTGTCTC
This sequence comes from Euborellia annulipes, assembly GCA_023213315.1. Lineage (NCBI taxonomy): Eukaryota > Metazoa > Arthropoda > Insecta > Dermaptera > Anisolabididae > Euborellia > Euborellia annulipes. Next base: position 34,865 of record JAKCPI010003776.1, on the reverse strand, counting down.
TTATATTTCCCTTTCCTATAGTGATTTTGTCCATTAATAAAGGAAATGAGAGGAGGGGGAGGGGGAGTGTGCCTTTGGAACACTCCACTTAGTGTTCGCTCTGATGTTCCAGAGCTTTGGCTCGTGCGTGGAATGTTCCCGGGGGATCGGGAATGGGGGACAGGGCGTGGCCGGGAATCCGCACTCGGGGTACTGCGGACCCCCTCCCTCCCACGCAGCATGTCCCCTTCCATCCTTTTCCGGACGATTTTTCGAGTATGACTAACCACCACTTATTACGAGATGACAATTTTAAAGGAATTAGAATTGATAAGCAATCTAAATAGGGGGTCAATCAATTTAAAACATCCTAAAGGTGATAGTATTTTATTGGTGACCTTGGCCTAGATGAATATCCAGAAGGAAGTATTTATGTTTTTTAAATGATAAAATGCTATTGTATATATAGCAATTAGATATATAACTACGCACATTTATACGTAGCTTATATGTTAGTTATATCGATATGCTATATCTATCTCTCTCCCTTGCTTTGAATTGAATCCAAATTCAATTTTCATCCTTCAGGTTTCAATAGAGCCTTGCGGCTCAAATGACAATTTCCAATCGTCAATAATTTAGAACTAAAATAGATAAAGGCTAACCTAACCCTCTTACTGGTTCAGTCATATAGGGTCTACTTATAGATCTAAAATTAAGTTGGTCACTTATAATATAGAAGATAATAAAAAAATCTGGCGTGACTGGTCGCACAGTACACAACTTTCTCTTACCTTCTGTAATCGAAAGTTGTATTCTGTGCTTGTCACGTCAGATTTTTTGTATCGACATATAGGCCTATTTAGTTTCCGGCAGTGAGGTACATTTGAATTCAAAATGTAAAATTTAAAACATGGGAAAACATTTATATTCTCTTTCTATGACAACCATTTTTCCTATCTTTCCTGTGAAGTACAAGAGTAAAATGGCCCCCGAGTTTGGCGTAGTAAGTAGCGTGCCTACCTCCTATACCAAACGTCGCGGGTTCGGACCCAGGCAGTCCGATGATTTTATTTAAGCCATTTGGATACCAGATGGCTTAAATAGAAATGCCTGAACCCCCATATATATATTAATTACAACGGTTATCGTCTAAAAGTCTTAAATGGCCTGAGTTGCCGAAAAGACTGTATGAATGTGTGTGTGAGTGTGAGTGTGAATGAGAAAAAAGTGTGAATGTTTTTTTTATAAAAAAAAAATGAGTAAAATGGTTTTCAAACAATTTTGAGAGCAAAATGAGAATATACATTTTAAAGAGCATCTAAAAACTAATTGATTTTTGAAGTTTAATCAAAATCGTTGGAGCAAATTTTGAGAAAATAGAAAAAAACTGAAAAACTACATCAGTCAATTGAATTATCCTGCATAAAAATACTAGTACTTTTTGACCGATTTTGATTAAAAGCTTATTTTCACGCTCTAGGGAGGTGCCTAACTTAAATATAAAATTTCAACCTCGTAGCTCAATTCCTTCATGCTTAAAATTGAACACACACACAGAGACAGACAGGCAGACCATGTCGCGAAAACCACTTTTTTGGTCCCAGGAGACCTCAAAACGTATAAGCTATATCCATCAAAATCTCGACATCGAATTTTAGAAATGAATCCAATACTTTCTCACTATATATATATATTACATATATACAGAGGTAAGAGAAAGTAATAAGATCCCTTATATAAAATTTGAAATAATTGACAATTACTAGTATATAATATATTAGTCGATTTAAAATGTATAATTTATCCTGTACATATATAAAACCCATAAGATAAAAAAGAATATTAAGACAAATTTTTTTTTACTTAGGTCACACAAAATCCTAATTTTTTTAAATTTTACTTTGCTGGTAGGTCTAGAATGTTACTTGAAGGTATAAATTATAAATTTTTTTAGGAACATTTTTATTTCCTCTCCTTTAGGGCCAAAATGGACGTCTAATCAATATATGCAAAATGATATCTCATTGGTCCGAAACTCATCTCCATCCCAGATTTAACTTGCCTGGTCTTGCTTGATTACAGAACTCCTGGGGACAGTTCTCTCGAGTGTCCACCCCTCCCTCGTATTTATGCGTTTATAGTATAATAGAACTGTTTCGAAAGTGAAATTTACTGCGACTTTAATATCAGAATTATTTATTCGTCTTACTTCTCAATGTATTTTGTAACGGCACAAATTAGTTTTATAAATATAAATATTTAGACGAATTCTTTCATTCGTTCTTTAATTTCTATGTTTATAAATTTTACATCTTGAATTAAAATGCACTGTCGGAAATTAAATATATGAAGACACCAAAAATATGGTGTGACAAGCATAGAACATAACTTTTAATTACCGAATGTAAGAGAAAGTTGTGCGGTGTGCGATCAGCACACCAGATTTTTTTCGACAAACTCTTTAAGATCTATTAGTAGATTATGAATAGATAAGCAGTATTAGGTCTATATAATAGTCGATTTGAAATGTATAATTTATCCTTGTACATAAAAGTTTATATAGTCTAAATTAGGTTGGATGAAAGGGTTCGGAAAATTTGATTAATTAGCTAGCTTGAATTAAGAGGAGTTTGAATGAGAAATAAAGCAGAGGAAAAGTACTCTACTGAAAACGGTCAATTGAATTGTCGTGCATAAAAATAAAACCATTTCGGGAAATAGAAAACTCGAGAAGAGAATAGAGCTATACTAGAAATAGAGAACTCATCTTTGAGTCATTCAAGTTTTTTTTTACATAACAAAATTTTTGGCAGTTTAAGTCTTTAACAGCCCTCGCTTGGTGTAGTTGGTAGCGCCCCGCCTGCCTTCTCTACCAAGAGTCGCGGGTTCGGATCCCAGGCAGTCCGATGATTTTATTTAAGCCATTTGGATTTGGAACAGAATTTATATAATTTATCATTAATTTAATCTTTATTAGAAAAATAAAATACACTGTATATAACTATAATTTTGGCTTACTACTTCTCAGGTGTACCTCCCTCCCCCCCTGGGATTGTCCAGAGCGTTCCAAAGGTTATACTTGGCACCAAATTAAGCAAATTAAATAAAACTCAACTACCTTCTTTGAACACCTCTCTTATATACCAGCTTATACAAGACTGCGACAAGTCAGCCTAATATTTCAAAGTCGTTTGTGCCGGACCTTTTTTTTTATTTTCATGGAATAAACTTCATTTTAATAGGCATAGGTTCATTCATTCGTGATACAGGAAATCATTTTGAAAAAAAAAGTCGAAAAGTCATACAACTAGTGTGCATGTGTGTGTGTTGAATGGGAAAAAGTGTGAGTGTTTAAAAAAAAGTCTTTAACACCCCTCTCCCTTATTTATAATATTTTTTGTTGGAAGAACATAAAAAAATAATTTTAAAATTCTACAAAAAATAAAAATTAATCCTTAAAACTAGAAGTTCAATTTTAACATCTTCATAGAAAGATTTTTTTTTTATACTCAACATCTGTTACTAAAAATTGACATATGAAACGATATTTTTTCTTAATTATAATTATTATATAGTTCTATATAATTGAAATCATATTTCAAATGACAAAAAGGCTATAAGATTGTAAAGTATTGTAAGTGAAAAGTAAGTGCTTTAGACTATTTTTCAAAATTAATATGGCCTTTCATTTAAAAATGATTCTCCATTCACTCCTAAACAATCAAAATGGTAAACACTGTTGTAATAAATTAATATAATAATTCCTCGCTTAAAACAATGAATTTCTACGAAAATCAAATCCGCTTTGATCTAAAATTAATTAATATTTAATTGGATAAAAATATCTAATTAAACATTGATTATGTAGAGAACTATGTGGCTCATGTGAGTTAAGTAAAGAGGTGAAGTGATCTCAACCTTTATATACAAATCTAATTATGTAATTATTATACCAGGTATTTATTTATAAAGGAAAATATTTTCAGATTATTTTTTTTTTGTGTTTAAGCAACTAAAATTTTTCCAGGTATGTGTCATTTTGTATATTTCACCACTTCAATAATTTAAAAAAAGTAAAAGCACTCATACATGTAATTTCTAATAGTATTATTTATTTATTATTGAAAAAGTTAATGATAAAAGTGAGCAAGCAAATGCAAATAAAATTCTTATTTTTATTGAGCGAACGAGGGCGTATTTTTCAAATTAGTTTAATTTAAAGTAATAAAAGGACAAGAGTCGGAACCAATTGAGAGAATGAATAGAGAGAACATCTCAAAGCATTGATAAAGAAGGAGAGAGAGAGAGAGAGAGAGAGAGAGAAAGAGCAAATTAAAACCTTTTCACGAGGGCCATTCAGATTGGCTCCGATGGCCTGTTAATTGAAGCCAATCAACTTTTCTCTTTTCTTTTGACTTCAACTACCTACAAAATACCTTTTTCTTCTCCATATTTTTCTAATTTTTTATTATAAGGACTGCTATTTATTGTAGGTAGAAAATAAAGAAGAGAAGAGAATATTACTAATACAAAGAAAAATATTTCTGGAACTAATTAGTAACCTAAAGTATTCGTGGAACTTAACGTATTATTAAAACATTTAAAATCTTAACTTAAATCTTAAATAATTTTAAAAAAATTTCTTACCCTTTTCTAACCATTTTCATACCTCTAAATTATTAATCTCTATTTTATATCAATTTCTTCTAGCCATCCATCTATACTTTTGCCCCCCCTGACTGGTGGGGGGGGAGTACCCTTCTCTACACCCTTTTCCCTCCCCTCCCTCCTACCTTCCTCTCTTCCTTCCAACCCTCTCCCCCCCCCCCCATTTCATAAAATTCCAAAAATTTAAAATTAAAATTTTAAGTTGCTCGTTAGAAAACGATTCACTACCGAATTACTCTAGACGGCAAGAGATGGCGTTAGTTTTTCCATAGGAATATAAGGAATTAGTTCATTTTTTTTTTGAAAGATTCCAGCTAATTAATTAAGGGGAAAAATTAATTATTAGGTCATTACGCCCTCACATATATGTGAGGGGATATATCTAAGCCTTCCGATTGCATATTAGCAAAATTAATATTTTAATGTCAATAACAAGTCCAAAGCAACATATGCTTAAATATATTTATACAAATTTACATATGACAACTCCTGATTGCCTGATGATGGTCAAATAAATTTAGACCGAAACGTCGCGAATATCTGGGAGTTTCATTGTTTTGGAGACGCTCCTTCCTGGCTGCTACCTCCTGCCATTCTTCTAAAAATTAATTATTTTTTAACACAACAACTAATTTAATAATCTATAAGATATAGAGCAAATTTTTTTTTAATATCTTTTATTTAATGTGATTAATCTAAAAAAAAAATTTTATTTTTTCGAAAATCAAAAAAATGGCTTCTATAAGTTGTAGATATTTTAAATAGCTTTAATTAAAAAAAAAAATTTGAGGTAGATAGCTTCAAAAGTGTGGTCGCTGGAATCTCCCAAAATTAGCACACCGAGACGCGCACCTTAAAAAACTAATGAATTTATAAACGAAATCTTAAAAATTAAAAATTCATAAAAATATTGATACACATTTTTGATAAAACAACTTTAAATTAAAAATAAATCAAAATAAAAAATGTATCAGAGCCCCTCCTCGAATTTCAAAATATATTTATGTTTTACTTTCTCTTATTTATATATTAATTTATGAAAAGAAATAGAAGATATGACAAGTCATTAAAACTAAATAATTTTACGAATTAAGAGCATATTAAAAATTTGGAAATATGAGTTCTACACTATAAATTTGGATAAGGTATAAGCTAAAAGAATTTTAATTAATCAAAGACTAAAAGGAATTTGTTCAGCCGCAGGAATGAAATAAAACAAAATTAATTTGTCATTGACAATTCCACCCGTCCTTTAGCAGAGCCAATGGCCACAAACACCTCGGAATGAAAAATATAGACATACCCAAAAAAAAAAAGAGTAAATTTAATTAATTTAAATGAAAATAATTCGAACCGTGGTTGTGGCTAATGCATATAAGCTTATTTTATTTTTATTTTATATACCAGATTAAAAATTCCTAACCTTATGAATTGAAATTCCTTTGAAAAAGAATATTTTTATTATCATCGCTAATTGAATATTAAATTTATTTTTGATTTCTTTAGATTAAAATAAATAGTTAGCTCTACTTGTCTCTTTTTTATCTATTATTTTCACAGGATTGCACACAGAGATGATTGCTTATTTCGGTAAAAAAAAAAAAAAAAAAAAAAAAAAAAATAGTCGAATCGAATCTCTTGTCCTTTACTATTAAAACAACTTTAATTCTAGCAAAAATGGATAACGAAATAGCCATTCATTCTTTAATAAGTCTTTTGACCTTTATTGTGATTTCATAATTTTTCCCCGAAATGATAGCGTGATCAATGTTTCAATTTATTAATTATAAATAAAGGAGAAAATCTCTTCGTTGATCAATTTGTTATTAAATTGTCATGCATCAAATATATATTAGACCTATTATCCTATCCTTTATTTACAATTTTTTAAAATTCGGAATAATCCATCAAGAGTGTAGGATTAAAATAATAATAAAGATTTTATTTCTCACATGGTTATATCCTAGTATTAATTGTTTAGACGTTTTAATATTAATAATTATAGTGCTTCCCCCCCCCCCATATTCCTGTTTTATAATATACAATTTTAACATGGAGGAATATGGATTTTAAAATTTAAAATGAAAGTCAGACATTAGTAATCAATAAGATTTAATATTCTCCCAAATACTTAGCTCTATCAATTTTTATCGCCTTATTCTCTCTTAAAAAGCTTAAGATTTTATTATTTTTTCTTCTTTTAAATAAATGAATAAAAAATTAAGGATTTTTAAACAAAATTTAATAGATAGAAATGAAAGAATTTATATTAAATTTAATTCGAACACTTGTTTTATTTATTCCCTAAACATGACAGCTCATTTATTATCTCCTACATATGATGTTTAGTAATATATCAAGGGGCGAATTAAACATTACTGCTTAAATTAGAAGCAAAAAGCTCACTAAAGACATTTTAATAAGCGTTTGCTGATCAAATGTGTTTATTTTAAATCAACAAGTGTTTTGAAATCAAATGATTCGAAAATATCAAAATGATTCTAAATTATTCTAAAAATAACATCAATAATCTTTTAACTTGTTAATGTTGTTAATTATTTCAAATGTGATTTTGTTGAAAATTTTAAAGAGATTATATTTTTTCTTTTTTTTTTCAAGATAATTAAATTGAATTTGTATTTTGAGGAGGTAATTTACGTATTTTTAAAGGTGGAAGAAGAAAAATTCAAATATGCTTTTTTAGGTATCAACAATTCATTGATTTACCTATTATTTGACATTCATCATTCTATTTGGCATCTTTATATTTAAAATAGATATATCTAATTAAGGAGACTGATAATCTTTTTAATAAAATATTTAATTAAGCCTCAATTCATCAGATTTTATCATTTTTAAAAAAATTTTTTAGAAAAATAGAATAGGAAATAGCTTTCTTATTCTTTGCAAATGTTTCAATATTCTAGATATATATTTATATAAAATGGTATTATTATATATAATAAAACTAATCAAGTCTTCTGTTGCATGAATAAGAGAAAAGTATTAATAAAAAACAGAACGAATGATTGACATTATACCTTGTTTAGATCTACATCTCTATATAATTTTTATTTTTAACCTAGTTGATTAATTTCTTTGAAAATATAATAGTATGAATAATCATCAGATGTCATTTGGCAAATTTACTTTGTGATAGTAACATCAAAAAAGACATTAACTCGAGCGATGTTAGAAAGAACACGCAATCCTATTTTATACTTTTCAAAATCTTTTAGAATCCATCATAAAAATCTGAACAAAAAAGAAAAGTATAGACATTTGAAAATTAACAATCTATATATTATTTTAAACAATTTTTAATTAATTTCTATTTCAAAATAAATAAAAATAAAATAAAATTCGGGAATTAGAAAACTCGAGAAGGAGAATACTAGAGATTCAAGTTTTAGATGAATATCTTCATAGAGTTTTTTTTTATCCCCAACATTTGTTACCAAAAATTGACATATGAAACGATATTTTTTCTAGGCAATATATTTCAGAATGACAAAAAGGCTAAAAGTATATTATTCTAAAGTATTGTAAGTGAAATTTCTATTTTGAAATATTAATATTTTAATTACAATATCGCCCTTTAACACTATTTATACATATAAATTTAGATTAAAAATTATTTTAATAACAAGAAGATATTATTAGGAGAATTTTTAATTATAGACCACATTTTTTATTAAATATTTATTAAAAATATATAAATACTGTACAACGTTTCAACTGCTTATTCTGCAGCTGACTGGAATCGTCGGAGCAAGTGCACAATACTTGATAACGGCTGCAGAATAAGCAGTTGAAACGTTGTACAGTATTTATATATTTTTAATAAATATTTAATACAAAAATGTGGTCTATAATTAAAAATTCTCCTAATAATAATATTTCAAACCACAAAAGCTTTAATAAAAACAAGAAGATATACCGGTATAAATATAAAAATACCCTTTGATCATTAATTACAGAAACCCTCTTGTTTTTGATATTATAATTTATTTTAATTAAGGTTTTTTCGGCATTAGAAACCATCTTTACTCCGTCTTTATTTATCACAATTGATTGACTCAATTGAAATAAAATTTTGTCGCTTGCAAACACCTGACCCCTAGCATAATCGGTATGAACTCTACTACTGTGCTACGGTCCATGGGCGTGTTTTTCATGTTTTTGGAGTTCTGGTCCGTTTCTCCAGTCTCTCATATTTTAATAGGAATTTCGTTCTATTATTGCCGAATTTAATCAGTGCATTAGCTTGAGTCCTATGAAATGATAGGCTCAGATCAGGTCTCTTTTCTAAGAAATGAGAGAGAGATTTGTTGTTATATCCCTTACTAATATTAATTTCAATAATCAAACTTTTTTCGTAGAGATTTTAAAGATAGGTTCTTTGTCTCTTGCAAAATTCCTACTTTTAAGTAGCATGTTTTTGTTGCCTCTCATGCCCAAATAAAAAAAAATCTACTAAGCCGCCATCTCTTACCCTATATTTTGGGTATGTGCTTTTATAAGCGAACATAATAATTAAATTTTTTCATAAAATAGTTTCAATTTAAATGAGAAATGAAGAGATCACTAAAATACCCATTTAATGAATGCATCAGAATCAAATTTCAAACTCATTTGAATTAGCCTATATAATTTTTTTTTTTTTTATTTGAATTAATATTTGTATTAATTCTTTTTTTTATTGAGCCTAAGAGGAATATAGTATAAAGGGAGAATAGTGGAGGGGAGGAAATTGAAATTTTTTCTAAACCGATTTGCATGTAAATGGAAATTTCCAAATAAAATAAAAAAAAAAAATAAGCTAAAGTAAAAGAACCATAAATTAAAAAAAAATTTTATAAATATAAAAATATATATAGTGTGATATCAAAATTAAATCAAAATATTTTTACTTGCAATTTGGAGGGAATCAGTAAATTGTACGTAATAACCTTATAATTTTTTTTATTAGATGATGAGAAAAATTATTGCTTTAGATCTGATAACTCGTAGTCGAATATACCACGTATGAGTTCTTATAATTTAACATTTGTTTTTATAAAAAATAACTTTTAAAGCGATTAATAATATTTTGGATAAATTTTGATTTATTTATTGGTCTATAGTGTGTGGTCCTCTATAGTATTTATTTTGTCTCTGATTTGTTTTATGTAATTCAAAGGAAAATATTTGAAATGTGTCCCTGTATGTGTTGTTAATATTCTTTACACAGAACCACCATTAAATGGAAATATCCGTTTTTACGGTTACGCCCTCTGGTCTAATGCATGATGATATATTACAGATTTATATTTATTTCCACATTCGCACATAAAGAGGTAGTTCAGCGTAAAAAAAAATTTAATATAAAAAATGTAAACTTAATCAGACGTTCTTGTCTCTTTTAGGACTGTTAAACATTTTTTTTGACGAAGAGGTGGAGTCGTACAATTTTATTACCATGGTTTGTATATCCTAAATGGAAATAAAAAAAAGTTTTCAAGAAAAGAACCGTTTTGATATACGAGAATTAATCCAAACTCTTGAGTATGAATTCTAAATTTGATATTTCCAAGCCAATCCATCATTCTAACATAAATATTAGACTCGATCTTTTTTAATCTAGATTCTTAAATCTTTAACACATTCGCAAATAACGAGAGAAATCTCTCTAACGAGTGGGAGAGAGGGGTTAAAAAAGTAAATAAGCAAGAAGAGAGAGGATGTCGTTTCGAGATCAACGAAGGGACATGGAGCAGAGCAAGATGGCAGCCAGATGACGTCAAAATTCCTTTAATATGAAGAGCAAACAGGGAAATGGAAATGCGACAAGGTTTAGGGTGGGTTGAGGAAGTCAAAAAAAAAAGGAGGGGAGAGAAATTCTCGGGTAGGTGGTGAATGGGTGGGCTGACGCACTGCGTATATGCACTTGGTGGAAAAATGAACATTTTTCCTATCCTACATATGTTCCAATGTTTTTTTATTCCCATGTATATTTAATTTTTTTAAAAGTTATTATTTAATCAAGTGATGAATTCACGTTTTTTTTTTTTTAATTATATTAATTCTAGTATTTAAAGAACACATGTTTAATAAAGGAAAATTTTCTTCAATTATTAAATACTGTCTTTAGATAGTAAGAGAGTATTAGAAATTTGTCGTCTAATGTACACGGTGTTAATAATTATAAAAGTTTAACATTCTCTATATCCTTCTAAAAAAGAAACAAATTAATTCGTTTATCTAGTTATTAATGAAATCTTCGATTAACTAACCACCAGGCCAAACTAGCATAAAAGTGCTCTGGAAAAATAAATCAATGTGGGTTGTCTACCTTCCGCAATCTTAGAAAATCTCCCATTATTGAGAATTTTAAGCCAACCATGCATTGAAATTTATTAGTTTTTAGATGGGAAACAAACCTAAACTTAAATTATTTCTCCACAATTCATAAATTTCCAAACTTTTATTGTCTCCGTTGAAAAAAAAAATACTCTACTTCAATTAAAATCAGAAGTTAAACTAGAAACAAAAGGATTAATTTTCATTCTATTTAGAATTTTTTTTTTAGTCAGTAGTTTTAATTAATTTTCTCTAATTTGTTAAAACGACAACGTTTTAATTAATTAAAAGTTCATTTTCATTTAGGTGTTGAAAAATTTCCTTTGTTTCCCTTTGACTGGCTCATTTTATTGGCCTTGTGATTGAATGGATCATATGCCCCTCGTAATGGAAAGAAATAAATTGGCTCAATTGAAAAAGCTTGTTGCAGGTTTGACATCCAGTCCAAAATGGAGACCATGCGTTTGAGTTGATTAGTTTTAAGGTTTTTGCTTTTGCTAACGCCGGCCACTTTTTTTTTAACTGGTTTAATTCCGGATATTCCCTGTGAAAAATTTTACAATGGAAATATTCTAAAAGTATAATATTATTATAAAAACTTTTTAGATATTGATGTTCAATAAAAAAGCATTACACCTATATAGTTTCAAAAGAGAAAATCATTTATTTTAAACGAAAAATTCAATTATATTTTTGTTTTTTTATAAAAAGCCTTTTGTCCATCATGTGAAAATCTATTGAAAAATATCCTCATATAAACCTATAGTCTATTCAATATGGCTTGGATTTTTGAGAAAAAAGTAATTAAATGTTTATTCATTTTTTTTATACCGGTAGCAACGGATTTACCAAAAGTAAATATTTCAGAAAAGGATCGACTTTTATTTCAATCTTTCTGTCTACGTTTTGACTCCTCATCAGATCCTTCAAGAGCAGTTATTAGGCCTAATAGTAAAAGTTGATTATTTTTTAATATGATATACCACAATATTATATTTAAACTCCCGACCGTAGGCTCTAGTCGAAACATTGCATTAAATATATATTTTTTTTTTTTAGATTTTTTCGGCAACTTGGCGATACTCATAATAATAATAATAATACAATATACCTATATGGGGGTCCAGGCAAAATAATATTTAAAATGATACCTTCGGTAATATGGTTCAAGATTTTATTGCCGAAATAATATTCTTTATACGTATTTCTACATTAATGTCTTCTTCATATAAGGGAATTCCTTATCTATCATATTGAATAACTTCCAAAGATGACAGCAATGTAACATATCACTTATTATATCATTTAATTTTTGTATATTAATATAATATAATGTGTTTTTAGATCTAACCAATAAAAATGATTTTGATTTAAACATTGAATTTTATTAATAGCAATATATTCGCTTTTTGAGGTTGTGGATGTGATGTGATTATAATGGAGATATCAGCCAAATTGGAATGCTCTAGGTTCAATAAAACTCCCAGAATAAGACTTTTTGGCTTGAATTTATTTCAGTTATTGGGAATTATACACATAATGCAAGTGCATATGTGAATAAACCAGGATTTTTTTTTTTTTTTATTCTGCCCCTTTGGCTTACCGCCATTGGGCTAAAAGTTAAACCAGGATTAGTCAATAATAAAATTTATTTGCTTCATACAAAATTATATGACTCCTGTACTCAAACTGGAATCATTTATCTCTGAGTTTGAGCACAGGAGTCATATAATTTTGTATGAAGCAATTAAATTTTATTATTGACAAATCCTGTTTTAATCAAATATGCACTTGCATTATGTGTATAATTCTCAATAACTGAAGCCAAATAAATTCAGACCGAAACGCCTTATTCTGGGAGTTTTATTAAACCTAGATCATTCCAATTTGACTGATATCTCCATTTCTCCATTATTAAGCTATATATCACATTTTAAAAGATAATCAATTAGCACACCTAAATTATCATTATCAATTGCTCTGTCCTAAAGAAGGATATGTTGAGGAGCAGAAACTTCGAAGATCAGAAATAAATGTAATAATAATAAATAAAAAACTATTAATATAAATTATATGAAATATAGATGGCCATTTTCAATCCAAGACATGAATTATAATTTACAGCTGCGTGGTTTAACTCCCGGCGGTACTTACTTTTTCACTCTTTTGAGTTAGTAAATATAAATGTAAAATATTGCAATATTATTTATCTTACTTTATTGAGAATTTATCTAAATAAAATATGGATCTAGTAGATGTAGAAAAATTTTTAAATCAAAACAGCATAAAATTTTCGCCGAAAAATTGTTAGACTACTTATTAAAAAAAAAAAAAATACTTAATTTTTAAATTATCTTTAGATCAGCTTTAATCAACATCATCTCTTTTTTATAAAAAGAACAGGCATCCTATTTCCTAATGTAATAAATTTATCTGAAAAGTCCATCTCTCCCATTCTTTTCCCTTGGAAACTAATTTGATTGCCTCAGTTGTATGTTAATGTCACAATTAATTTGTAACATATAGAGAAATGAGAATGTTCTGTATTTTAGTGAAACAAAAAGCTCTCTGGTCTTAATATTTGCAGCCAGTGTGCTGACATAACAGTGATATTAAAAGAGCCTTTTTGGTGGGTATGGATTTGCCAAACACTTCAATAAATGAATGAATGTCATTTGGGGCTCTTTTAACTCCCTGTTTGACGAATTGGGGCTTTGGGAGGTTAATCCATGTTCAAATTCAACATTTAGAGAGTATATAGCTGGGTTTTTGAGAATCTCAATAATCTCTAAATCCTGTTTTAATTAGATTTTTTTACGTTTATATTTATAAAAAAAAAATAGGGCGTAGCAAGGAGGTAGAGTACTCGCCTCTTGTGCCAGGGAGTCAGAGGTTTTTTTTTCGTCACATTCGAATTAGCTACCAAACAATTGAAATAATTAGGGAAGGGTAGACCCCTAAATAATCTTAGATGCTAAAAAAACGACAAATGAAAATATAATAATAATATATGAAAAAAGTGAGGAAAATGGATTAAAATTCAAATAAAAACTTTTTTCCAGCCCAGTACACTTTATTCGCCTCTGAATAATTTTCGATTGCTTCCCGAACCTTCTTAGGAACAAACTCACTCTCTTACCAATCAATTGAAATAAATAGAGACGGAATCTAAATTGTCTCCGATGCCGAAAAATGACTTTAAAAATTCTCGCTCTCTTGTAAACTTTATTTGTATTTCTTAATTAGGGTCCGACCGAAACAAGATTTTCAGCCGAAACCGAAACCGAATATTCGGCCTCAACCTTAGTTTCGGCCGAAACCGTAACCGAAACTTGTATTTCCTATAAAAAAATTTATACTTTTTTTTTTGAAATTTTTTTCCCCTCCGTGAAATCATTTTCCCTTTTTTTTTAGGGAGACAAAAATTTTTTCTCCTTCAAAAATCATTTTACCTTTTTTTTAAGACTCAAGTTTCGGCCGGCCGAAAGTTTCGGCTACTTTTTGGCCGAAATTCTACTTTGCCGAAACCGAAACTACGGCCGAAACCATGATTTTTGGCCGAAACTGGCCGAAACCGTAACCGAAACCGAATATTCGGTCGGTTCCTATTCTTAATACATTTTTTTAAATTTATTTAAGGTTTTTTCGTAAGCCTCTGTTCCTATTTATTTCATTTGATTGGTAAAAAATTTTTTCGCCTGGGACTGAATGTATGTCCTCGACCTATATCTTTAGAAAATTTACCTCTCAATCAGAGGACAAGAGCTTCCTATTAATAATTTATTAAGTAATGGAAAGAAATTATTTTAAATTTTTTATAAATTAATTAATCAGTTGGCACAAAAATAGAACATTTGTTTTGTTAACAAATAAACTATAAGAGAAATTTACTGAAAAATTTGTTATTTTTGTGGCTGGAGAAAAGTTGTAAGATATGGTGGAACCATAAACAATAAATACAGTAGAGTCCTGTTAATCCGAGGGTCGTTCGGATTATCGGCAAGTTCGGATTAACCGGAATTGTAAGCTTGAATTAGTTAATTTTGATAATAAAGTCGTATTTATAACGTTTTAAACCGTGAAACTTGTCGGTGATATTAAACTCTAAATAAATATTTCATAATATTAATATACTAGCCGCGTCGCCCGCCTTCGCCCGGCTTCGCCCCCCTGGACCCCCCGCCATCTGGCTCGGGCCCGCCTGCGGCGGACCCTCGCCTTTTCTTAATTATGAGAACCCGAGGCGCCCGCCTTTGCATCTAGACAGGGGGGCTTCGCCCCCTGGGCCCCCCGACAGCTGGCTCGGGCCCGCCTGCGGCGGACCCTCGCCTTTGCTTCTTACTAATGAAAAGAAAAGAATTACTACCTATTCCAATCCAGAGCCTGCTTGAGGATTTGTTTACATTCATGGAATACACAAATGAAAAGAATACATAAATATTTCTCTATACATTTCCTATGGGAGAAATCGTAACTTTAAAAATTAATAACTCAAAAAGTTATGGGAATTTCGGGATGAAAATAATTTTCCTGTAATCCCGAGAAGGTCCTCTTTATGCATAAAAAATTTCATTTCAAAATTCCAACGGGAAGTTGCCTAAATAGAGCGTGACAGACAGACAGACAGACGGACAGACAGACGGACATTAGTGAATTATATATATTATTAATATATAATAGTTCCTTTAATGTCTAATTTTCATTTATATTCCTCTTAAAAAAAAAAAAAAAAAAATCGTACGCAAAAAGAGTTCGGATTAGCGAGGTTCGGATTACCGTGACTCTATTAGAAAATAAGAGATAACAATTTAAAACAACAATTGGTGGCTTCTAAATATTTTTCTAAATGTTTTAGAAAATATCTAGTTAAAATGCTAAATTTATACAATGAAAAGATCAAAAATATTATTCTACAATTTGCATATCTTTCGAATCGACAAAAAAAAAGTCTTTAGTCTCAAATAATAAGAAAACTTTACTCAACGATGATCATATTCTAGAAAAAAGGTGAATGGGAAAGAGAAGAGACTAAGATAAAACGACGATTGGGCGATTTGGCTGATAGATTAGTTGAATTCGAAGGTTTAAATTTGGAAGCTGCCAATAGACTTCGTTTCCACTTTGAGGTGACTCCAGTCTTAGAAACAGGAACCCCAATTCTCAATTGGATGATGATGCCTTCTTGAGATCCTATCCCTTCCCCTCTCAGCATCCCTCTTAAGAACTATGGTCAAACTATTGAACTGCTCGTGAACTGATAAATTGATTAACATTCAATCGACACAAACTTCTCAAATACTTTGATCATTCTCGCTGATTAATTTCCTCTTCTATAAAGTCACTCGACCTCTCCTCTCTCGCACATCTTTCAACTCACTCCTATCCATATTAAATCTTATCTCTCCTTCCTTGTGAACAATCTAATATCAAATTTGCGGTTCAAATGGATTTTATTTCTTATCAGTGATACTATCTTTAAACATGCTTTTTATTATATCCCATATATCATTTTTTAATTGCTTCGTTAGATGATCGTATTTGAAGATTTATTATACTTCGAATAATTAGATGCAAAAGTCTTTAAAATATAACCATATGTTAATCTGAGTTCCTCAGGAAAATTTATGCTTTATATTATAAAATCTTAATCAAATATAAAACATGTTTTGCTATATAAGTTAAATAAGATAATTATATTATAGTGGTTGAGTTAGTGGCTGTAGATATTGCAATGTTGGGTAGCGAGGATGCAGCCAAAGAGGTTTTGGACCAAAGAAAACAACAATTCCAAGTGAGACGTTTCGGCGAAAGTTTTATTTTGCCATCTTCAGTCCTTCAGGCTACATGACAAATTGAAAGAGATTTTCTTTTTTATATGATTTTACAAACGTATACATATGAAAATAAATAATAAATTTACATATATTTACTTACAATTTTTTCATGTACATATTCATTATGCACATGTGTCATTTGGCCAAGTCGGTTTTTTAAAAATTTCTACTATGAGGGCAATGGCTCAGAAATAAAACTTTCGCCGAAACGTCTCACTTGGAATTGTTGTTTTCTTTGGTCCAAAACCTCTTTGGCTGCATCCTCGCTACCCAACATTGTAATTATATTATATACAAAGTAAATGAGGGGAGTGTTGTTGAAAATAGAATAGAAAATTTATGATAAAAAATAGGGTCCGACCGAAATAAGATTTTCAGCCGAAACCGAAACCGAATATTCGGCCTCAACCTTAGTTTCGGCCGAAACCGTAACCGAAACCGAAACTTGTATTTCCTATAAAAAAATTTATATTTTTTTTTTTTTTTAAATTTTTTTCCCCTCCGTACCTTTTTTTTAGGGAGACAAAATTTTTTTCTCCTTCAAGTGCAAATCATTTGATCTTTTTTGATCTTTTTTTTTTAAGACTCAAGTTTCGGCTACTTTTTGGCCGAAACCGAAACTACGGCCGAAACCATGATTTTTGGCCGAAACTGGCCGAAACCGTAACCGAAACCGAATATTCGGTCGGTTCCTAATAAAAAAAGCAATCAAGTGTGTGTGTGTGTGTGTGTTTTTTTAAGAAAGATTTTTTTTTTTAATAATAAAAAAACACACACTTTTTTCCCACTCACATTCATACAGTCTTTTCGGCAACTTAGGCCATTTAAGACTTTAAACGATACTCGTATGTTTAATATATCTATTTGGGGTCCAGGCATTCTTATTTAAGTCATTTGGTATCCGAATGGCTTAAATAAAATCTTCGTACTACCTGGGGTCCGAACCAGCGAGCCTCCGTATAGAAGGTTAGCACGCTACCCAAGTCCGATCGCAAAGAAAAAAAATTCATGGAGAGAATTTTTTAATAATTAATCTTACCATTATAAAATAATTGTGTCAATTTAATTTTTTTTTTATATTAATTAGGCCTATATTAATTTAAATTTTTTCTATACATGAAATAAATAAATATAATTAAGAGACTGATAAGATGGCTTAAATAAAATGCCTGGACCCTAATATATATAAATTCATAAATAACGGTTATCGTAAATGTCTTATATGGCCTGAGCTGCCGAAAAGACAGTGTGAATGTGTGTGAGTGTGAGTGTGAATGAGAAAAAAGTGTGAATGTTTTTTTTTTTTTTAAGAGACTGATAACCTGAATAAATAAAATCTAAAAATAATAAATTCAATATTTTTTGATATAATTAATTCTATTCTTATTAATCACTAGAGAGTAGAAAAAGTCTTTGGACTTTTATCAATTTTGAGACTTTTCCTGGTTTTCTTAGATATCTTCACTCATCTCACAAAAAGAAATGTTTTTTGAAATTTTCAAAAACGACTTTTGAGACTTTTTTGGTGCCTTTTTGCGACTTTTTTTATGCTTTTTTGCAAACAAACGACTTTTATGGCCGACTTTTTTCAAATTTTTTAATATAATATGCTTTTTTTTAATTTCGCATTTTAAGTTACTGAACCCATTTAGTTTTTTTTTTTTTTTTTTTTTTTTTTTTTTAAGGTCTTTTTCGTCATTTAGACTCTGTCGCTATTTATTTCACTTGATTTCTATTTTTTTTACTTTCTCATATTATTAATTGTTAAAATTGACAGCGACTTTTTAAAGACTTTTTTGCCAAAAACAGACTTTTTACTGACTATTTAGGTCGATCTTAAAATTCACCAAGGGTTTTTTTTTTTAAACGAGAGGTTAATTTTTTATTCAATCGTTTACACTTTTTTTATGAGACAATTTTGCCTGTGTTCCCATGCAGCGAGAGAAAGTTTTTAACTATTAGGATCTATATCGCAATTTGAAAAAACTTTGAGAATGTTCATTTTTTGATTTAGCTAAGCTTTAAGCCATCAAAATTGTCAAAACGTTCAAAATCATATAAGAATTTAACTAGCCTAGGCTAATAAAAAATTAGCCTACTACCTATGTTCCATTATTTTATTTAAACATATCTCCTCGTGTGTTTTTAGTTTTAATTTATCTAATTAAATCAACTTTCAACTAGAGCCAACGATTACAAGTTTTTTAACCAGAGGATGGAGAGGAAGCCACGGCATAGGTTATACCCTATTCAAAGTTTGGATTGAGTCAAATAAAATCATTAAAAATTTTCAAGGTGTGAACTAATAAAGTAAAATAAACACTTTTAAAGAGTCTGACCGTTGAATAATAAACTAGTGATGAGTAAAATAGAGCCTTAATATGATTATTGCAACTGTCTAATTAAAGTTTAATTATGGAGAAAAAACTTCATGCCATAATTCATCAAAAGGACCGATCACATCACTAGTGTAAATTCATTTCTTGTTCATACATCGTTTTGTTTGATATTTCCCTTAGAGCTTTAATATTAATAGCAAGAATATAAATAACTGCTCTCTGTACTGTCCACAAACAAATTACAAACACCCGAGAAAATAAGATTAGAACCTATAACTAATGAACATAATTTTGAAACAAATTTTAGAAAGGGAATATTATATACATCTAGCGAAATGTCTTTATATTCAAATTTAGGCCTATAATATAATACAATTTTCTCTCAAAGTGATATTAAATTTTGGAAAATAATTTTAGCAAGTGTTAAATTAGAAAATATTATTAGAATAAAGGTAATTTTTATAAAACTTTAAATAAAATTTTAGTAGGCCCTAGAGTTCCATCTTAATTAAAGAAAATGGGTATTTAGTTGCACAAGAAATATCGACTAGTGGAAGGTGATAGCAATTATTAAAACGTCATGCGTTTAGTTTTTTTTTTTTTTTAAGTTTTTTCGGCATCCTAGGTTATTTAAACTCTAAACGATACTTATTTTGATGAAGATATATTGGGGTCCAGGCATATTTATTTATATAATTTGGTATCCGAATGATAATCTTATAAATAAATTCATCGGACTGCCTGGGATTCGAACCCACTCCCCATGGCTTTTAGATTATGGCTGCTGAGGCCATTTTGGCATAAAAAATATATTTTCCTCTTTGAAGGGCATATATTATGAATTAAACGTTTTTCTTTTGGGGGACATTAATATACAGAGACTTTGAAATACTTATGAGGATTTGAAAAAATTTGATAAAAAGTTTATTGCAATGAACAGAACACCGATGCCCCGGAAAGGCTGGAGAACTTGGGTTCGATTCCCGGGGCTATAGGGCGCTTGCCCCGCCAACAAAAAAAGTATTCTTACAACTATATTAAATACTGTATATCTATGACTAGGGAAGTTTGAATCGGGGTATATTGAGTATATTGAATAGGCCTACTAATATCTTATAGATCTCAAAAAGCCCCAGGGTGTGGCGTAGTAGGTAGCGTTCCTACCTCCTATTCCAAACGTCGTGGGTTCGGACCCAGGCAGTCCGATGATTTTATTTAAGCCATTTGGATACCAGATGGCTTAAATAGAAATGCCTGAACCCACAATAGATAATATATATTACAACGGTTATCGTCTAAAAGTCTTAAATGGTCTGAGTTGCCGAAAAGACTGTGTGAATGTGTGTGTGAATGAGAAAAAAAGTGTGAGTGTTAAAAAAAAAAAAAAAATCTCAAAAAAATAGTTAACCAACTAAATATTAATAGACATACGGTTATGTAGTCTTTATGAATTCAGATGTCAATATATGCGTCTATTCAAGAAAATATAACACTAATTACATTTTCTCGCCTTCATAGTTTATATCCTTCTTTAAATGTCTCTAATCTCAATTTCAATGAAAATTTTTTTCTTATACGATGAAAGATTAAAAAGTAGACTATAATTTACCCAAATTAAAGATCAACAACGTTTAAATGCAAATTCAAAACAATTTGAATATCTATAACATATCCTTAATTTGCGATGATGATTTTGGACAATATCCTTCGTTAAGTTTCCATAGGTAAGCCTAAATAAACATTTCGCTAGACTCTGAAACTCTGCTTGCTAAGTTTTCCAAGAAAAAAAAGCAGGTTCGAGGGAAAGTGTAGCGGGGTTTGTTTGGGAGGGTAAAGGGGGAGATTTTAGGCCCACACGTGACACGATTAATATTCATTGCTCGGAGGAAACTTGCCTCGCCCCTTCGCGTGGCCACCAACTTCAAATCAAGAGACAACTATATAGCCTACGTATTTGAAATGACCACATCAGAGGGAACATTCATTCTGTCAGCATACAATTCCTATAATTTACAAATCAAACATTTGCTTTATTTTCAAAATTGTTTATGCATATCTAATTTTAATTTAAAAAAGAGTATTAAAAAGTATAATGTGATATGCATTAATTAAGAACAAGAAAATTGAATAAAGCAGGGAATAAAATAAAATTGAAAAAATCTGGTGTGACTAGTCGCACCAGATTTTTTGTGTCTACATATAGTTAGTTTCCACCGATATATTAGAATTCAAGATGTAAAATTTAAAAACATGGGAAAATATTGTATTTGTATTTTGTTACCCTGGAAGACAAGCATTTCTGCTATCTTTCCTATAAACTACAAGAGTAAAGTGGTCTTCAACAATTTTGAGAGCAAAATGAGAATATACATTTGAAAAAACATAAAAAATAATTGATTTATGAATTTTAATCAAAATTGTTAGAGCAAATTTTGAGAAAATCAATTGAAAAAGTACATCAGTAAAGTTCTAGAACTTTTTGACCGATTTTGTTTCAAAGATTATTTTCACGCTCCAGGGGGGGGGGTGTCGTAGAATTTCAAACTGGGAGTTCAACTCCTTCATGCTTAAGATTGAGGACACACACACACACACCCACCATTTTTTTGGATTCAGGGGGCCTCAAAACGTGTATATCCATCAAAATCTCGATATCTAATTTTTGACATGAATCCAATATTTCTCTAGTAAAAATCTTTATAATTACGTATATTTAATAATAAAAAAATCTGGTCTGACTGGCCGCACAGCACTTTCTTTCAATTGAAAAAAAAAAAAAAACTCCTGACCTCTAGCACAAGATGCAAGAACCCTACAATTGGGATTAAAAAAAAAGACTATATATCAAGCTTGGAAAAAATTTGAAAAACTCCTTAATTAGCAAATAAATAAATCAGTAAAATATTTATCTGTTTTTCCCCCACAAAAAAAAAAATTGACAATCTATTAATAAAAAAAATTCAACATGTATTGCCCATGATGTCTCAAGAACTTTTTAACTTAATTCCAAGGCATAAATAAAGAAGCAAAAAGCGTACTTTTAATTAAAATTTAATTAAAAATCTTATGATATTATAATAAAGGAGATAATCTCCATCTATCTTTGTACAGTTTCGCTTTTATAAAAAAAAAACTATTTTAATTATAACATTAACAAATTTAAAGCAGCGAATCATGAATTTATCAATAATATTTATTAGGAAAATAAATGTTTTAATAATTTTAGGGACAAATCAACAGAATATTTTATTCTAACCAATCACTTCATTTATGAATAAATAATAAAGTGATTGGGTAGAATAATAATAAAAAACAACGTTGTTTATTCTATTAATTCAATAAATATTTATTTCTTTGATGAACTTTTTTAATATTCATCTAACCAATAATTGAATATAAAATGCGATTATAATTTATAAAAAATATTTTCATATTATTATAGTCTATCATATATATCGGAAAAAATAATTTTTGTCAATAATTGATCAAGATAGTAACGAAACATTTCTAAAAATCGTATTTTTAAAACCAAGGCCGGATTTTGATTTAATATTGCCCTAATCTTTGAGATATGGGGCCTATTGTACGTTCAGATATTCTATGTGGATTATAAATATAATGTTCGGATAACTAGAGGATCAATCTGAAATATAATTAAGAATTATTATTGATAGTGAAATAATATTATTTAATATTAAATTCAAGTACACAAGGTTATTTGTTTCAATGATATATCTATTTAATATTAACATTATACGCATTTCGACACCATATGTGTCATCTTCGGAAGTGAATTACAATGTATCAGTATGTAATTCGCTTCCGAAGATGACACATATGGTGTTAATTGAATAATTTTCTGAAAATTTTCAGTTAAACGCCTACGATCCGAAAAAAGTTTCACTTGCATCGTGGTTTCATAAAACCACAATTTTTTTTTGTGTAGCTTATAAGTAATTCCTAAAATGGGATATAACCTCTTTGATTAATTCAAATAATACATTTAATTATTTTATTAAATAATGACTTTTATGATAATGTCTTCCAGTTAATTTCGGCCAAGGCAACGAAGTGCCTCGATTATATCAATATCATTATTGATATAACCGTTGAAGCGAGGACTCCATTAATATAAATAATAGAATACAAATAGATATTAAATGTACAATGATTATCGGTACCTTTATGCCAAATAATTTTGATCAAATGATGGAATGAAGATGAAGAATTAAATTTTTACTTTCTCTTACCTCTATATATGTTAATATATAGAGAGAGAAAGTATTGGATTCATGTCAAAAATTCGATGTCGAGATTTTGATGGATATACACGTTTTGAGGTCCCCTGAATTCAAAAAAGTGGTTTTCGCGACATGGTCTGTCTGTGTGTCTGTGTGTGTGTCTGTGAACAAAATATCTCAAGAAGGGAAAGAGCTAGGAGGTTGAAATTTTATATTTAAGTTAGGGCACCTCCATGGGACGTGACACGAAGCTTTTGAACAAAATCGACCAAAGAGTACTAGTACTTTACTGATGCACTTTTTCAGTTTTTTTCGATTTTCTCTAAATTTGCTGCAACGATTTTTTTTTAATTCAAAAATCAATTATTTTTTAGATTCTCAATAAAATGTATATTCTCATTTTGTGATTAAAATCTTCTGAAGACCACTTTACTCTTGTACTCCATAGAAAAGATAGGAGAAATGGTTGCCATGGTAACAAAATATAAATATTTCCCCATAGTTATAAATTGTACATCTTGAAAATCGAATGTACTGTACTTTCGGAAACTAAATACATGTCGACACAAAAAATCTGGTGTGACAAGCACAGTACACAACTTTCGATTACCGAAGGTAAGAGGCCTATTGACTACTATATATCGTCTAAAAATTATTAATTAATAATAAATATTCATAAACTATTTATTATTTATATCTTTGTCTTAACCCAATTTTTTTTTATGGCCGGCTAAGCACTGGATGCCCGCCGAAAGGAGCCGGTACAGCGAGGGTCAATATTAAGTCCCACCCATGCGTTTTCGACTTGTGATTATTTCATTGCTTAAAAAAATGTTATATATTTTTTAATGGAAACTTTCATGGTTCAAACCTAGAAAATTTCCAATAAAGATTTTCATTTTCTTTTATAAATACAATTAAATAATTACAACCAGAAAATGCATGAGTGGGACTTAATATTGTCCCTCACTGTACAAGTTATCTCAAATAGTATTAAGGTGAAAATGGTTTAAATTGTCGAAAATTAAGAAAAAAAATTCCATAAAAGGCGCAATGACCTAAATGAGGATGACGAGTACAGGAAAGGGGAATAAAAAACATAAACGAGTGGTTTTTTAAATCTATTCAATATATTTACTGTGACTCTTCAATATAATTTATTTTTAGCTACATTTAATGCCAATTTCTTTTATGCGTGCAACTAGAGATAAGCGCCTGATGCTTATATGTTATTCTACTCTAGAGAGTAATATACTTTTAAAACGTAATTAAAAAAATCTTCCTAGGCATTTATAGTCAAAGCCTGAATATAATTAATTATCTTTTATGAAAGGTGGTAGTATCATTTTCACAGTTTTCTAACCCATAGACATGAATCAGGCGGATTTTTTTCTATCCTCGACAGGTTGCGGAGATACAAAAGTTTCATTATTAATTACTTAGAAAAAAAAAAATCTCCAATTTGAATTCATAAAACGACTTTTTCATTTCATTTCCATATAACTTTTCATCCTAGTTAAAAAAAAATTAGTTGGCTAACACGTTTTATACGTTCATAAATAAAGATAATAAAACAAAAAATATGGATTTATAAAAAAAATATTTATAAATTAGAAATGGAAAACATAGCGGACCACAGAGGGTGGGTCAATTATGCTTAATCAAAACAATCATTTTGAAAAAAAAACATCATGTGCTTTACAGTCTTATTTGAAAACCAGAGTTTTTTCAAATAAATTATATTAGTTGCTACTAGAATTTGACCATTTTTCCTAATTTAGTAAAATAAAATTAATTAAAAAAAATTATTATTAAATTATTTTTAATTCCGAAACTTTTAGTTAAAATAGACGTACATTCATATACGTACTTTCCTAAAAACTTTTTGACAGAATAAATGACAGTAATTATGTGTAGTACCCTGAATAAAGAGAGAAGCAGTTGCGATTTGTTTCCGCCTCGAATGGTCAATCTCAAAAGTTATCCAAGGGTAAATGAAAGGAAATTAAATTATCAACTATGGTGTATAAAGCATAGTATAAAAGTTTATTTTGTCCACAATGTTGCTATGCTTTGCAATGTCCACTTCTCTTTTACTAAAATTATTATGCATGTTTTTTCAAGTGTGTTGTGTACCTGCGAAATATTTTCTAAGAATTTCTATTTAGCGAATGGTTGCTCTTCTCTTTTTATGTTTAATCGTTATTACAGTGGCGTAACGTACACCCCCGCAAGCCGGCGGGGGGCCCGCAGGCTGGGGCTTTAAAGGCCATGAAAAAAATACGGGCGGGTAGCAAGTCTAAATAAACGGGTTCGGGTGGACAGGCATGCAAATGAAATCCGACGGGCACGGACCTATAAAAAAAAAAAAAAAAAAAAAATTTAAAATATTTCTTGTTCCGACATCATGAAAAAGTTTAGTTTTTTATTATGAATTTAAAGTGTATAAAAAAAATTTAATATTTTTAAATATTTTTAGACTACCCAGACAATAATTACAACAATAAACCGGATCAGAATTAACCACACTCGCACGCCTGCCCACCTAGCAAGATTCAACATCATACCGTCAGCAGCATGCCAATGCACCAATACCCCAGCAACGCCATTCCACATTATTTGCCAATGCCCGCTATATGATCACTTCCGACAGCTGTACTCTATACAAATCAACCCCAACTTCCGTGATCCTACCTCTTTTCAACACTTCCTGAAAGCACCTCAGCCAGAAGACCTAGAAAAACTACACCATTTCATCACAGCCAGCAAGATAGTAATATGAAGCCGGATCTGTTCTTACTAAGGATATTATTTGGAGGAGTTTATTTGCTAACATGCGTTTCTAATGTTTATTTTATATTATGTGTTTTCTAAAAATGTAACTTAGAGGCTTTTATTTCCTATCACGTTTTTTTCTATAAGTGTCATTCATATCCATGTATTTGCTACGATGTCTTTTCTAAAAGTATTATTTCGATATATATATATATATTTGTTAAAATGTTCTGCTAATGTTTACCTTCTAACATGTTTTTATGATTATATATTTTTGTACGCTATGTTTGTAAAAAATAAAAGTGAAGGGCTGAATGGCGGCAAGCTACAGCCGAGAAATAAAGAAAAAAAAAAAAAAATATTTTTAGAGATCTATATATTTGAATAAGATAATAGTATTCAAAATACCTCGATTCGGACTTGACAAGTCATAGATATATTTAACAAAACTGTGTTTTTTATTGGTGAGGCCAAATATCCCATGGCCCCCGGGAATCGAACCCAGGATCTCCGCCATTCCGGATCATAGGCGTGCTGTCCATTGCACCAGGCCACCGGAGATCCTGAGTTCGATTCCCGGGGCCATAGGATGTTTGGCCTCACCAAACTAAATCTAATATAGATTAAATATTTGACTTTTAGAACACATTTGACTTCAAAGACCGAAATCAATCCGATTGTTAGTTTAGCTCCACCAATTTTTCATTTATTTATTTCTTTAATTACTCAATACAGAGAGGTTGTCAATTTTTTTAAACCGCTGTGATGGACGACACAATCAGTCCTTGTTGTGACATGTATCGAAGAAAATTTAGACATGTCAAAAAATGATAAGTAGAATATAGTAAAGTTAATTTTATTATAGAAATAAAAAAGCACTGTATGTATTTATTTGTTTAATTCATTTATTTATTTAATGAAGAGTGTGGTATTTTCAATGATCAATAAATTATTTTAATTACAATGACTAAACAGAGAATATTAAGAACGATAAATAAATAAATAGGCTTATTTGAATTTTTGGATATAATAAAGTTAAAAACTTATTACATAACCTAATTAGAGATACCAGGGCCGGATCTAGGGAGGGGCAGTGGGTGCAGTGCCCCGGGCGGCGATATCAGGGGGTGGCAAATTTTGCGTCTCTAAAAAAGGTAAAATATTTTTTCGGACGGGAAAATTTGGTTCCGCGAAAAAAAAAAAAATTTCCAAATTTTTGAGATCAGGGAAAATTTTAAGGAGGGGCGGCAAATTAAATTTTGCCCCCCTAAAAAATCTCCTAGTTCCGGCCCTGAGAGATACTCAAAGCAAATGTCTAAAAAAAAAACATCCTCTCAAAAAATGAAAGTCAGGATTTTGTCAGTCCTCTGGTTAAATTCTCAATGAGAAGCCCCTCAGATTGTTATTATTTAATTGGAAATTTTGGCAAACAAGAAAAATTATAGAGTTCATAGAATAGCAAAAGGTCAATTCATTTCAACCTTCGTCTTCCAAGAAATTCATTTTATTCAATTTGGAAATTCCATCCTCCCATACATCATCTATTCAAATGAAGAATATCAAAGGCAGAGAAAACAGATTCTCCTAAATTTTTAAATATGTTTAATTAAGAAGTTCTTTTAACAACAAAAATAAATAAATAAATAAATAAATAAAGATAAAAAAAGCATCTGCGAGATGTTTTCACTATGGCGAGGTACGTTGACATAGAATAGAAAGTAGAATGCTCATAGTTCAAGTTCGAGATGGACCAAACATCGAGTTAAAATAATCAACATAGATATTAACTTATAGCCTTAGGGCCTTATATATAATATATATTAGAGTGAATTCAAATACCCGAAAGCTGTGCTATGGCCCAGTTGACGATACTAGAATATCCAAAAAAATCAAAAAAAAAAAAAAAAAAAAAAAAAAAATATATATATTAATATATATATTTAGGGCAGGTTTTAAAAATCCTTTTGACGTGACATCGTCTTACAATGCATGTGTGTATAGTGGCCGGGTAAAAAAGAATGATTTTTCAGCTAAAGATTTCACCAGTTATTTTTTCCCATCATTTCATTTTACCGCGCTGCGGTAAATTCTAATTTTAAAGTTTAAACCACTGTAGGCTAATCAGATCAGACTAAATGTGATGTCAATTTGTGCAGAACGAAAAACTCTAATAGAATAAATAAAAAAAAATCCCGAGTAATGAACTCCAAAATTTGTTTTTTTCTCGAAAAACCTCATATTTTTTAGGCAAAAAATTATCGAAAAATTGCCTTTTTTGTACAATGCTTATCTACTTGATCATAAAAGCTACATTAAATCTAAATATATTTTTCAAAACAAATTCTTTCTTCAACAAATTCCCTTCTAATCATTACTTAAATTATTACCCGTTAACACAGTGGTTTCAAAACTACCGGTATGTTACCACGTCTCTCTTAAAAATATTTAATTGTATGACGCCCCCGCTCCATTTTATAAAATAAATCAAACACAAAAATTTTTATTGATAAAAAATTATTTATACAATCTACGGCAAACAAAAAAAAAAGAATAACAATATTTTATTATTATCTTTTAATGAGATGGATGTGCTTGGCTATTAGCACAGTTTATCAAATCTCGGTGATATTGAAGAGATAGCTATTCGTAGCTATAAAATATTTGTTTTTATTTATTCTTATTTATTATTTAAATATAAAACTTTAGCAATCATTTGAAAAATTGCTCGCTGTATCTAATGCGCCTCCCCTTAGACTAGTCCGCCCCTCCCAGTTTGAAAAACGCTGCGTTAACATAATAAAAAAATAAATGTGATCTTGAGAAGAATCAACCCACCCGACTTTCAACCGTGCTTGGCATTGCTTGACCGCAACTGCAACTTGCTGTAGATTTGTTCCCCTCAGCATAGGTCTTTAAATCATTAAAGAGGAAATTCCATATATTCCATCTTTATATCTTCTAATAAAGTTATCAAATATTATTTAACATAATATTTAGATGATGGCTGAACTATTAGCAGGTATGAGTAGGATGGCAGCCAGGAAAGAAATCAGACAAAAATTCAATCAATTTTTATCTAATTTTATACTCATTAACCATCGATTGTCCTGAGGAAGGACGCGATTTGCGTCCGAAACGTCGGCAATCGTAATAAAATTAGATAAAAATTGATTGAATTTTTGTCTAATTTCTTTCCTGGCTGCCATCCTACTCATACCTATTATTTAACATTTTGTCGCTCAATAATGTAAAATACGTTATTATTAATTAGTTAATATATATGGTTAATTAATAAAGGATTCAAATTTTTTGAAACCAATCGATCGATTTTATCTAGTTATATATACTGTACGTATATGTATTAATTAATCTAAATTTGATATACAAACAAATTTGTAATATCAGTTATATTGCTAATTAATATATCTAATTCGAAAATACATATTATATATACAGTACAGGTAGGGATATATTATTTTGACAGAATTCCAAAATAAAGCGAAATCAATAATAATTAGATAAAAAGGAGATTTAATAGGCCTCTGCATTAAAGCAAATAAATTTACCAGCTATATAAGGGAATCTCGCTTTATTTTGGAGTGTTTTTTGAATACAGAGGTACAAATAAAATGGAACCGTTTATTTCCTACAAGTGGTAAAGCCAGCCGAAGGCTGCGCCCCTGGAACCCTTGCTCTTCTTCGTGCGAACAAATACATCAAATTTATTCTTGCTCACTGTTTGGAAATTTCGCCTTCGGCGAGCAATTGCAAAATTTTAAGGTTTTAAATTTCCCTCTCTAACTCTTCCTCTCTAACCAATCAGCGAGAGAGAGTAAACAGGCGACAAAACGGAAATGAGCGGCTAGCGCTTTATATATTACTATGATCATTAACTTAAATCCTTCAGAGCAGAGAAATGATCAACTTCCATTTCCGTCCTTTATCAAAATATTAACTAAAATTTAAGTCAAGTTTTCTTTAATAAAAACAAATCTGTTGAGTAAATATACTAAGAAAAACAATAAATTTTTTGTTTCAGGAGGCTCGTACATGAGCGGCGGCAGTTATGGAGCCTCGAGTGGGGGTGCCGGGTTCAATGCCGTGCAAGTAGATGGATCACCTGCGCCGCCTCCTCCGCCGCCACCACCACCACCACCCCCTGGTCGAAACGACCCTTATTTCGACACGATGACACCCCGAAATGTCACCGCCCTTGTCGGCAAAAGCGCCTATCTCACATGCCGAGTCAGGAACCTCGGCAATAAAACGGTAAGTGAGCAACAACTTTTTTGCTATTCTAGTTGAACACATCTCGAACCATAATTTGATGCCGAATAAAAATAATAAAAAAAAAAATATATACAGAATGCAGCAGAATACTCAATTTTCCTTTTTTACTGACAAAGCCTTATGTGACATGTTATTCTAATTCTGTCGAATAAGATAACTAAAATTGATTTCAATTAATATAAAATACAAATAAGCTTATTTATATGATTGTTGTCGTTATCTTAGTGTAAAACTCTTCTGATGTTAAATTAATAAAATATATAAAGGATACATTTGCAATTAATAAGTTATAAATACAATTTTTTTTATAAGGATCTCTTTATCAGACTAGACTATTTAATTAATTTTTTTATTTTTGAAAATTGAATAAAAAAAAAGAAAATAAAATGCATTAAAAAATCAATAAAAATATCATGTTTTGTGAAAGATCCCTTCCATAATTGTTAAAAAACGTAAAAGTTTTATCATGTCTCGCTGCTTTTTTTAAGCCTCCCTTCTCTCAATTGGTTAATCTGAAAATAAGCTCTAGAAATTAAATAGAGTAAGGCTTTAGACAACAAGAAGTTTTTTTTTTTAAAGGAATCGATAAAAAAAACTCTCCGAGGTGGGCTTAAATCAACTTTGCCATGAAATGGAAATCTAAATCTCTTGAAACCTCGATTGTATTCCATACTCTTTTTTTTTTTTTTTTATTTAAAAAAAAGGACCCTAAGAATAGCGTATTGTTTAAAGAAAATTTTGTTTGAATAATAAATTTAAAAAATTATTTTACGGTTAATATGTAGATTATTAATAGGAAATTTTTTTCTAAAGGTGAGGTTTATATTCTTGCCCTAAAGAAAAAATTATATTTCAAAATATGTATAATAAATATTTAAAATACGAATATTTCCTCCAATTCAATTCTTTCCAATTATAATTAGACACAAGGTTTCTTTTTATCGAAATTATCATCCGAGTGTGGAATAGACTCTTAAAAAAATATGATACCAAACACTTTAATATTTTAATTCTTTTAAAAACAATTTGAGCATAGATTTATGCATTTTTTATAGGCCCTAAAAGTCTAGCAAATGTCATTTTATTTGGATAAATATTCACACTAAAATAACTAAAAAAAAGACATAAAACACGACATAAGGTTGTCATAAAAGGTGGATTAAAAATATTCAACTTGAGAATTTACAATTTTAAATTTAAAGTTGAAAAATATCTTAAATAAAAATGAAAATTAAATAATTTTTGAGATATAAATTTTTAAATAAAATATTAATATTCAACGATAAATTTTCAATTCGGACTTTTTTTAAACACTCACACTTTTTTCACATTCACTCACATATACACGCAGTCTTTTCGGCAACTCAGGCCATTTAAGACATTGACGATAACCGTTAGTACACCACGGCCCGAGGACTCGATTCGGACTTGATAGACATAAATATATATATATTTAAAAAATTTGTGAGTATATTTATTTGTTAATGGGTCAAACGTCCCATGACCCCGGAGACTTGCATATATAGGGGATGTGAGAAATTTTTGGTCTTTATCGAGGGCCAGGTGGCCGATGCCTCGGAAATGCTGGAGATCCTGGGCTTGATTCCCAGGGTTTGGTCCACCAGCAAATAAACATTCTCAGAGATTTGCCGGGTGTAAATAAATAAAAAATCTGGTGCAACTGGGGCACAGCACAGAACTTTCTCTTACCTTCGGTAATCGAAAGTTGTGTACTGTGCTTGTCACACCAGATTTTTGTGTCGACATGTATTTAGTTCCCGGCAGTAGGGAATATTTGAATTCAGATTTAAAATTTATAAGTATGGGAAAATATTTATATTTTGTAACCATGGCAACCATTTCTCCTATCTTTCCTATGAAGAACAAGAGTAAAGTGGTCTTCAAACAATTTTGAGGGCAAAACTAGAATATACAATTGAAAAAGCATCTAAAAAATAATTGATTTTTGAATTTTAATCAAAATCGTTAGAGCGAATTTTGAGAAAATCGAAAAAAACTGAAAAAGTACATCAGTAAAGTACTAGTACTCTTTGGCCGATTTTGATTAAAAGCTTATTTTCCCGGTCCCGGGGGGTGTTTAACTTAAATATAAAATTTCAACCTCATAGCTCAATTCCTTCATGCTTAAAATTGAACACACACACACACACACACACACAGACACACAGACAGACAGACCAAGTCGCGAAAACCACTTTTTTGGATTCAGGGGACCTAGGCAAAGCGCACCGATCCATCAAAATCTCGACATCCGAGTTATTCCCAGGGTTTGCCACTAGAAATAATACATTCTCACACATATGTATAAATATATATAAAAAATGGAAATAAAAAACAAAATTAAAGTAAATATTAAAAATTATTATTAATTATTATTTTTATTTATATATATAGCCGGAACGACTGCCTTTGGCGGGTTTAGCGCATGGCCAGGTGTTGGGAGATTTTTTTTTTTTAATAAAAAAAAAAAAAACACTTTTTTCTCATTCACACAGTCTTTTCGGTAACTTAGGCCATATAGTTAAGACTTTATACGATAACCGTTATTATGAATAATATATATTTTGGGGTACAGCATTCTTATTTAAGCGAGAGGAGATTAATAAGATGAAGGGTTGAAATAAAAAAGACTTAATTTTCTTGGAGAAAATTTGGGGGAAAAATTAACAATTTTTTACAACAATAATAGCTAAAGTAAATAAACACACATATATTCTCTTTGAATGTTCAATGAGATAGTAAAGAACACACAACACCAGGGACTCTTAAAAACCCGGTTATTCCTCTTAAAAATTAATTATATCATTATATATATATTTTATATAATAATTATTTAGATTATATTATTAAATTACAACACAAAATAAATAAATGTATATTGGGGATAATGAGCCTTGCCATTCTTCATTCGAAGAATATTTCCTGCCGAAGAGAAACAAGCAAGGTCTTTTTTAACTTTAAATTAAATTTAAAAGGGGGGGAGGCTGCCAAAGGAGTTAAGCAATGCTAAGAGCACCTCTTAATCTTGGATGGGTTGCCCCGAGAAACAAGCTGGTTAAACGCCCCTGATTTCCGAAAAGGGTAATTAAAAATAAATGTAAAAATGTTAATTCCCAATTTGATTTTGTTTAATTCCAATTTGATTTTGTTTATTCCCAATTTGATTTTGTTTAGTCCAATTTGAAATTGTTTATTCTCAATTTGATTTTGTTTATTCCCAATTTGATTTTGTTTAGTTCAATTTGAAATTGTTTATTCCCAATTTGATTTTGTTTCGTCCCAATTTGAACTTGAAAAGGTATAGATACAAGAGAAGTGATTGACAACAAGGGGAAATACAACCAGAGTGAGAGAGAGAGAGAGAGAGAGAGAGAGAGAGAGAGAGAGAGAGAGAGAGAGAGAGAGAGAGAGAGAGAGAGAGAGAGAGAGAGAGAGAGAGAGAGAGAGAGAGAGAGGAGAGAGAGAGAGAGAGAGAGAGAGAGAGAGAGAGAGAGAGAGAGAGAGAGAGATACATTTTTTCACCCTTCTCTTCTCATGTTTTTTTTTTTTTTTTTACCTCTTCACCGACCGACGATATCATCGTTTGTTGATCAGAAAACAAGTTGCTTCAATTACACTTGGGGACATTAGATAGATAGACAGCAAACAATAATGCCTAGAAACAGTTGAGAAATCAAACAAAAATTGCTATTAATGTATATTATAAAAATCTGGGTGGGCGTGCTCGCACAGCACACACCTTTTCTTACCTTTAGATAATTGCTTAACACACCAGATTTTTTGTGTCAATATATATTTAGTTTCTAGGAATTCAAGATGTAAAATTTATAAATATATTTTTATAGTTTTGTTACCAAGGGATCTTCTCATCTTTCTTAGTGAAATGAAGAGTAAAGTGTTCTTTTAAAAGATTTTAAGGGCAAAATGAAAAATATACATTTTAAAGAGCATCTAAGAAATAATTGATTTATGAATTTTAATCAAAATCGTTTAAGCGTTTTTTGAGAAAAACGAAAAAAACTGAGGAAGTAAAAGTTCTGGCACTCTTGGGCCGAAATTCGATCAAAAGTTTATTTTCAAGCTTCAGCCTAACTTAAATATAAAATTTCAAACATCCTAGCTATTTTCGTTCTTGAGATCTTTTGTTTACAGACAGAGACAAATAGGGGACGGCTTTAGCGGGTAGGCAGGGTAAATATGTGGTAAGAGAAAGTAAAACTCATTTCTACAAAGAATATTTTGCAGGGGTAAAGGGTTTCATCAAATATAAAGATTTGATCATTTATATGGGGAAAAGAATTTTTGCAAAGTAATAAAAAATAGAGACATAGCAATCTTATTTTTTTTCAGGAGTCTCTCTCACCATTACTCAA